>JAKGSA010001500.1:32941-56423 GCA_033558755.1 Philaethria dido | reverse complement strand
TTAGTATTTATCACTATATTTTGAGATTTATAATCTTAAATGGGTGCATTTAAAAGGTGTGCTATTTTTATTTTATTATATTTCAAGAGTTGTAAACTTATATTTAAATTTTTCTGCATGATCTAAAAGGCTAACCAATATTTTTTAGCTTATAAAAAGTTGCACCTAATTTCAAAGAATTTTATGTTAGCCACTCTATAGTTTGTTGATCACAAGCTCGTGTACCTGACGCGAAGACACGAAGCGCTGAGAAATCTTCGTGAACATAATCTATAATCCATCGGCAACACGTGCACATGGCCATTATTGATTTTGCCGTTTTTTGTACAAAATTGCATGGCTGTCCCAACTTGACATTGAAAAAAATATCTACTGGGATGAGTGTGAATGGCTCTTATTATTGTACCTTATAAACTTACGCAATGACATCAGTTTTTGTCGCGTGACATTAGTGGTGGAATGTGTCTTCTATAATTCAATGTCGAATTATTTCGATACGTTCCTATATTTTTTCACAGGAGAATTTCTGTTTTAAACCTATAGTTAATATTTTTTATTTTCCAATAATTTGAAGGTAACATTTTGGTTTCTCGTTCTTAAGGTATTGGATATAACAACTCATCTTTAGCGTATGTAAGGTGATATTTTTTTTTAATATATTTTGACTGTAATTACAGTAACGTGAAATAATTAAAAAATATATCAACTAGCTATCATTTCCTTTCATAATAAGCTTAACGCGAGTAACAAGAATATATATCTATACAAACATGAAGCGAGAGTACCCACTTTGATCAAACTTATGTGGACGGAGGAGTAAGAAATTTGGACTATTACAGTTTCTGTAGAGAAGTAGAGCCAAAAGCTATTTTTTTTATTATAAATTAAAAGTATATTAAATTAATAAAATAAATGCTATGTGTTTCACATCTATGTTTATTTAAACTGACATATACGCTGATAAAGGTAACACTTTGTTAACAAGTCAACTGAGGCAGTTACTTTTTGTAACAATATAAAACTGTGAATTTTTACGGCATATCATAACAAAATTTATATAAGCGAGTTATGTAACTAACATTTTATTTATTCTTTAAGACCTAAAACATTAGAACTTCCTTCATACTTTTATCCATATACGATGGTTGTTCAAAAATACAAACATTACTAATAGAGTAACAACTTATTTAAGCGGATGTTGCTTAAAAAGTATGCCTTAACTACAAAAATGTACGTTGAATGTCAATAATTACATTTTTGAAATCGGTAGCCAACAAACATTTAAACTTTATACAGTTAAGGCTGTGTATGTACTAGCATTTCTTTGTATTTATATTTATTATATTTATTACAAGAACTAATTACTATTAAAAATATATATATTCGATTAATTTTAATTTAACACCTATAATATTATTAGTTTTTGTGGTTTTATTTATAAAAATTATAGTGAACATGTTGGAAAAGACATTAGGCAGACCCTGGCTAGCCGGGATAAATGCCAAGATGATGAAGAAGAAGAAGTTGGAAAAGACATTGTTTAATAAATTGTGTTTTACTTAAATATTGAATTGAAAAAAAATAGCGTTAAAGATACTGGTTAGTTTTGTGATCAACTGGCGGTTGAACACGAATCGCTTCGCCAATACCGTGACATTCGATGATACATGTATAACACACGAAGGGAATTGATCAATTAAGAAAAACACCTTTGAAAATTATATAAAAATATAACATTTTTTATATCAATATCAAAGTGTTTAACATACATATTACTTGACATACATATATGAACATAATATTTTTTCTTTTTTTTTAGCTTCACGCTAGATATAATAACAGGGTAGGCAGAGGGCACCTGAGGACCTAATGTTAAGACAGTCCGTTCCCCACTTTCCGCCGAATTGAGGTATAGCGTGCTGAGTGACGGACCTCAACGCTGCTCTTTGCCTTGATACCAAACCCAGGTAATGAAAATACTAAACTTTTACATTTCTTGGAGTGGGAATCGAACCCACAACCTGTCGCGAAAACAATCTGCCTCGCAACTGTGCCTCTACGACACGACAGGCGAATATAATAAATATATTTAAAATTAAATACAATTCATGTGAATACCACCTAACCAATGTCAACACAGACCTGACTTTCGACCCTTCAATCAGATTCCGGAAAAAGAGTTTAGAATTACACGTAGGAATAAAATTCTTTTTCTAAGAAAATAAATATTTAGCTGTCAACAGTAACATTTAATTTTCATAGTGAAAGTAATAGTATTCTGTTTCACGAAAGAAATGTTTTATCTATAAGAGTAGATATCGATCGAGAATATCGATTAAAAACAAGTAAACAATGCTTTTTTTTGTTCTATAAATTTGTACTATTTGACTCGTTACTTCGTTCTCTACTCTATTTAGTATTGGCACAATTGTACCTTACGAGGTACAATTGATTATCGATATCGATTCAACATTGATTATCGATTTATAAAGAATTTTATTTAAAATATATATTTATATGGCAATACATTGTTGGTACGTATAATTTAATTTTGTGCAACAAAGAACGAAAAGAGTAACTGAAAAAATCTATTTATATAAATAACTTTATATCGATGAAACTCTCTTAGTATGTTCCGTGTTTCATATATTAATTAAACCTTTCAACGTTTTTTGTACAATACCTACAGGACGACAACAGAAAAAGATAAGATTACTCGATCAAATTTTCGATACAAGATATAGTCGACACTTATCTTTTCTTTAGAATGGTCGTAGATAAAAATGCTAGGATACAACAAAATATTTATACTGGATACAGTTTTTAAATTATTAAAACCATAATTTCTTAAAAGACCAACGTAATATTACAGTTATTCTAATGTACATATTGATTGATTATTATTCTTCTGTAAGGTATCATCTAGATCCGTTCAGTATTTTTTGCGTAAAAGACCTACAAACATTCATCCAACTATCCTCACTAACTTTTACATTATTTATACCAATTAATTGAAAAAATATATATTTGAAACACATAATATTTATTTACGTAGTCTATAGTATGAAGATGCGAAATCGTAGCTTTCTAAAACTCTTAGTAACTCTCATCAGTTAAAATGAAATGTAATCACTGTCTTTGTTTTTTTTTTCTATACTATAGATGAAAATTAATAAAACTATATCGATAGTCATAAATTATTTTTCAGGCTCCTATCAGTTTTGAACTAACGCTTTATTTAACTTGTTACGTATGTAGATAAATATAACGGTTTGTGTCTATCCTTACCTACACTTTTTCGATTTTTTCAGGCTAAGATGTGAGAATCACCCATTAATCATTAAAAATTATCCATTCTTTATTTTACGTCTATTTTGGAGCGTACAAGTTGGTGTAAATCAATGCTACAGCGTAATCGTAAGAAAATTCATTGAAACTTTAATATATGCGAACGGAAGAGGATAGAGTTTATGTAGATTTATGTATAGATAAAATATATATAGGGAAGAAATTCAGAAAGTAAAATATTAGTTTTTCATAATAATTCATTGTAATTGGGAAATATTTAAAATTAATAAATTATATTAAGACATATACTACCTTAATACTATGTTTTTGATGTGCATATTTGAATAAAATAGTATGGACGTTGCTGAAGCAATGCGTAGGTATATAACAAGTCAAAGGGGTACTAGTTTGTAATAAAATATAATATTATTATTTTTTTTTTTATGGATAACTGATGGCAAACGAGCAGAAGGACCACCTGATGGTAAGTGGTTACCTTCGCCCATGAACATCTACAACACCAGAGGCGTTGTAGATGCGTTACCAACCTAGAGGATACAGATGGAAGGGGAGGACAATGTAGTAGTCCGCTATCGGAACCACTACATTTTGGGGAAAGGATGGGTGGGATAGGGGAAAACCTGGCTTACATGCCATCGAACCGGAACACATCATAAGATATTTGGCGGTTCGTCTTTGACATGATAGTGGTCGCGAGCCAGACGGAGGACGAACCTCCTACCACCAAACCTAAAATAATAAGATTATATAATATATTAAGCTATTTTTAATAAGTTATTAGTAGAACGTCATAAAAAATATGAAGATATAGTTCCATGAGGCTGATGGAGAGACCGATGTCGCGACCTACAAGATTGATGGCATAATAAAATAAAGTTTTTATTAAAGTATGTTATTACTTCATAATCTAAAATTTGAATTTTATCTTAAGTAAGGTTGTATAGATACACTATCTATGGCGACATGATGGTATTGATTAGTTGATCGGCTTTTTTACCCGTTGGATACGAAACTTGTATTTGCTTAATAAAGATACATATCAAAGAAAAACAATTTTTTAAAGATAAGATTAATTAACAAATACGAGGTCCTTTATCATCGTTACTTAATTTTTATGTGAAAGTAAGTGATAAGGACGGTTATGTTTATACTGATATCATAAAAGCTTATAAAATACACATAACTATCTTTTCGTGTGGTCAAGGGGAAGTTGTTTTTTTATGTTCCTGTTCAAAATCAAGAAAGTAAATTTTGTTGTTTCTAAAACCGTTGATAATATGAGGTTATGAAACATATTTATTTTATATTTAATATCGATATTTTGTTATGCGATTAATAATAGTCTTTAAAAGTATAGTGTGAAAAGCAATTACAATAAAAAACTTTAATCGATTAGCAGTGATTGAACTATTAGAACTCATTGAAGGAACCGCTCTTCATTATTACAAAACCTATGGAATTCTAAGAATTAATAGTGAACTTATTGATACGCCAGTTTTCCACGGATCAAGATTTTTATATAGAAGTTGTAGACAGCATCCGCTCTCAGAGATAAATGCTCGAGATGAATGGGGTAGTGCGTGAGAGCACTATCTAAATGAACCAACGGGCCTCTAGTCACTAGGCGTGTTACAACTTTTTACACAAGTCCACCGAGCGATGTCATCGTGTATGCTACAAGCTTACATGTATTAATATATAGAACAAGTGTAGAAATGCTGTTCTCAATGACCAAAAGTCAAGTAGAATTGACTAATGTCTAAATAATATACTTCATTTGTTAGTTAAGTTTTTTATTTTAAATTAAATGGTTGATTTAGGATCAATATACACTTTATATTATATTGATATGGCAGTGCGTTTATTTTATAAGCGATTACGATATGATTACGATTACCATATTTAAAAAAATATAAAATTATTAATTTTATTGAAATATTTTAGTATATCCACGTAACTATTCCAGTTTATTTTGTATTAAGAGTACAACAAAATTTATCATTCTTTAGGTATATCGCTTCGATCGTCCCGGTTTAGCACAAATCAATACGCCAATGTAGCGTTGTACGGAAAAAGTGTCATAATAATTATTTTCTTTAATAATACTTAGCAACTCTATACATTTGTAACACTGGTAACAAAAACACATTATATCGCAATGTCATTCAAAGATTGCCCGATGCAAGCGTCTCGCGAACTGATTGTTTTTTGGTATAAATAAGAATTTGTTCCTGGTTGACGAGTATGAGCTCGCCGTCGGGTCTGCTGCATGCCGCTCCATCATAAAATGTAAACGAGCTTCGATATTACTCTCATAAAGCATGGGGAAACAATTACGTTTCATACCCATTAACGTATTTTGTACAGCGACCCCGCGTGAATGAAAATGCACGTGTCGGCCATACAGGTTTTTCGTTGACCCAGCTAACGAAAATTAATTGTGTATTTTATTTAATTTACTAAATTCAATTTATTAATTTATGATTCTAAGGTTAAATTGATAATATGGTCATTTAAATTAGCTATTATAGATATTAAGAAAATTCCAATTTCTAAACGTGATTTAGTACTCGTAAAAATTTAAATATAAATTTATTTTATTTTTATCGTTTTTTAATATCGTAAATCTATCTTGCATTTAATAAATAGATAAAATTATTATATAAGTGGCATGAGAACCAAATTATTTTTGAATTTTAATATATCTACTAAAAAAATAATTTTAACAAAACTGTCAACTTGTGATTTGTATGGTGTAACTTGACCGAAAAAATCCTCCGAATGAGAATCGAACCCATTTACCTGCGCACAATGGCCTCATAACATTTCAAATATTTTCTTATTCGGCATGTGTTTCTATGTCCTTCATATGGAAATTAAAATAAAATGCCGTAAACAGATTAACACACATTTCACGTATATACTGGTAACTGAACAAGTGTAATTAGTTAAAAGTTTCCTTTTATTAATTTATTTACAGCGTGAGTGAGTGACCAATAAATATTTATTACAGCCGACTTGTTGCTGTTGACTTCTTCAAGTAGCTTCATATTTTTTGATTTCTCATACAATCTACAAAAGAACTGTATTGTATAAACATTTATGATTATTATGAGTATGATTATTTTACTAGTTGCTGCTATTTAAAAGTTTTGATTTAAGCTATATTTAGGCAATTACTTATTATTTGAAGAAGTTAAATTCAATCAATGTATAATATAAAACTCTTTTGTTACTCACTCAGTCACTAATAGAGAACGCACAGCGTATACTTCTGATATAAGAAGTATTTGGCATTGATCCTATCAAAGTGGAAAGGAGTAGACGAAGGTATGCTTATTGCGACCTATGATGACTAGATCCTCTTGAACTATTCCTATTTTTTTGCATCTGGTCTTTTCCTGCGAGAAACTAGGCTAAAAAAACTTTTTAATCTGTTTTCTGCCAAAATTCAATATATTTCGGGGAACTCAACGTCACTTATTAACTTACAGAGCAAACAACCATAAATAATTTGAATATAATCATTCTTCAAGTGGATCAATCAAAAACCATCGCGTTTAGTTTAATCTCAGACGCAGTTCCACTGCGAACGACGTCACGATTGCCTGAAATATATGTTATATAATTTACGAAAAAATATATATACTTGTTCAATACTATAGTAAATAGTTTCATTCAATTTTTACCTACTACATAGATAATCCATTTACATTTTAGTCAAAAGCTTGCTTCGCGTTTACTATTTCTTTTTACTTTCGTAGGCCTCAAAAGGTTACATATAAAGCATGTAGATGGGATCACTAACGCTAAATTTAACGAATGACCATCCAGACGTCGGCACTTTGCTTTAGACTTCGAAGAATCGATACCCTATTGTTATGCCTGTTACAGTATACAGTTACACTTTTACACTTTTTCATGGTGCATTACTAATTTAAGCTATATTCTTTATTTACTTGTAACAAGATTTAATATTTGAACATGGAAAAGTTTCATATATATCCTAAAAGCAGATATCTATAAAAATAGAATTTATAGACATAGTTTATTTTTTACATCGTTATGATAATAATTTTGCAATTTATATAAATCATAAGAAATAACTAACCAAGATACTAAATTTACCTTTTGATAAAACAATAAAATAGCAGTTATTGCGATCCAAGGACCACCATGTTGAAAATAAGATGTCAGGCAAATTGAAACGAATCAAACTGAATGAAAGCTCGCAAAGGCATTAGATTCGAGCGTTTCTGCAGTTCAAATAAATAAATCCAAATGCGCCATCACATTTCAATACTGCAGAGACAAGCTCTTAAATTCTGTCGTATACAGCATGTTCTTTAATATTAAAAGAAATTAAAAAAATAGCTAATGTCACTGTCAACTTATTAAAATTAATCGACTAATTTTGAAATTTTCCACGAAACTATTAAGTAGAGAAAAAAAATTAATATCATATTTAAAAGTTATCCGAAAATACATAAACAAGAACTAAAAAATATACAAATTAATCGTCTTCAAAAGGGACTCATTAAATATTTATAGTACGACAACATATTTAAGTAGCAATAAAATATGAAGACACAACGCTCGCTCATAATTTATATGAGAAAGAGCAACATTTCTTTAACTAAGCATTCGTCATATTTAAAGATTTTAATTATATTACAAATGAATATCCAATATTACACCGAACTACGTGATTATATACGTATTTGTTTATAGTGAGGCCACCCGATACATAGTTCTCCTGGTGGTCCAACAGTCAAGATGATTAAATTAGGATACAAACAGATATAACATGCAAAATGATATACAATGAACTGAGTCTGATTTCGCATAATGAAGCAATCAAATAGTATTGTAGCTGAGCCGATATCCGCGCATCGAATTGAACGTAAATTTCTGCGTTCACATTGTTAAACTTGAGACGTTCGCACAATTCTCGTCTTTGTGAAAAGGTAAACTAAAAATGTCGGTTTAACTTTGGCGCAAAAGTAGGGACTGTTGACGTCACTTTGCATGCAAACTCAATACATATAAAAACTTGTTGCATTTTAAAATCCTTTTCGAAAGCAAACATTTGACGTTTCGAAGGAAATTGAGCGGAAGACTTTTTGTTGGATTATTTGGACTCAACGTCCAAATAGCATATATCGATACGTTAACTGACACTACCATTCAAACGAACGTACCACCTACAAACTCTTCCTGTATCGTTTAAATAAATGAGCAAGCGAGTGGTAAAACAAGACTAAGGTATAGATTTTGTTACGATTTACTTGTACACAAGGGTTCAGTAGCAGCTTTATTGCCGCGCTGCAAACAACTGGTCTTCGCAACATGATTTAAGCCATCATCAATATTGATTTACTCCGTTCTCACGGCCGATATATTTTAATATCACCGTCCGGCCGTCATTTATCGATATTATATTCAGAGACATTGTCGATATGGCGCCTTTGTTCGTACTAAAATTTATAAGTTAGACGCCTGTCCATTGTATGTGCCACGTAAAGGCGAACTACAAAGCGTGCATTTTATACAGATCATAACATGACGCGTGGTCAAAATGTGTCGAAGCGTTAAAGATTTATACCCGGCCTAAAGTTAGTGGGTCAATTTTTTTATTTTTTTTTTTAAATGCATTGACGATATTTATACATGTTACTATTAAGCTTAGGATCCTTGTTTTTAATTCGAAAACTGATGATTTTGTAATGAAATTTAAAAAAACATAATGACATCTTCCTTTAATTTTGCATCATTGTAATATAATTATTTGTTTTATTGAAATATTTTTGTGTTTTTATTATTTGTATATAAGTAAATTTTGTTCATTCGTAAAGTCAAATGATACACGTAGGATTTATAAAGAAAAATGGTCAAGACCCGCCCGCAACGTACTGCGGCCTCTTTGCTGATTGTTGTAACACGCAACAATGTTAATTTTATTTATTGTCTCCTTTCAATGCTTGTAAAATTGGAACTTTGTCAATGAAGGCGGATCCTCTACGTCACCAACGCATGAAATCAATTTATTTTAATGTTCTATAGTTATAAGTCTTTATACAGGAAGAAATCTACCATACCAGACTTTATAATTTTAAATATAATTTAAAATATGAGGCCTTCATTTCGCAATTGGAATTTATTTGATTTTATTTCATACGATTTTAAATCTCACTCCCTAGAATTTACTACTACAAAACATAACTACGCCAAACCTGGATGTACAAAATATGGCGTAGGGATTTGCCAATCAGGAATTCTACAAATACGAGACAGGATATTGCTAAATTAGTGAGAGATTATAGAAACAACAAAACGCTTTTACAACGTGACAGGTTGTGAGTTCGATTCCCACTCCAAGAAATAGAAATATAAAATAATATTTAGTATTTTCATTTCCTCGCTATAGTAACAAGGCAAAGCGCAACGTTGAGTTCCGCCAGTCAGCACCCAATGACTCAATTCGGCAGAATTTGGGAATAGAAATGTTAAAAGAGAACGGAGTGTCTTAACACTAGGTTCTTTGGTTCCCTCTGCCTACCACGCTATATGCGGGATGCAGTTTGAAAAAAAAAAACATATTTATTTTCTTTAAAATAAAAAAAAATTAAAATGATGTCCCTTATTAATTTTATTAATATTAAAACAGCCGTTGCTTATTATATTCTTCAGCGAACTGTAATAATAGTAGCGTAAGATTAACCATATCAGATTTTGCCATAGACATTGCTTATTAACTATGAAAATGAAAGAGTATCTACATAGATTAATGTCATTCATACTTAGTATCAAATGTAAATCGAAACTACAAATTGTATATCCTCATGACCGTTCTGCAACTACTTGATATTTTTAAGACATACATTTCATGTTAGCAACATATTGTGTTTCTAAGCTTCGATTAAAGATCCAAGATTCGATTATGGCTCGACGTTGTAATATTTACAGATAATTATGATATTTCTTTTGTAAAATTTTTATCTTAAAGCAAAAGTTTTCCTTTTTTTTAATACAGCTAACAAAAAGGAACACAATTTTTTTTATCCTGCACATAGTAGGGTAGGCAGAGGGAATCTGAGAATTTAGTATTAAGACACTCTGTTGTTCGTTCGTTTTTAAAATTTCCATTTCCCACTTTCCGCCGAATTGAGGCCAATGCCTCGGTCGGGCTTTCCGCCATTCACCACGATTGCGTGGTGAATGGTGGAACTCAACGCCGCGCTTTGACTTGTTAGTAGAGCGAGGAAATAAAAGTACTAAATTTTATTTATTATTTTAGTAGGAATCGAACCCACAACCTACCGAGTTTATAATCACGCGCTTGTGCCTCTGCGCCACGACAGGCCTCTCTTGTGTTCCTAGCACAGTACAAATATCCTAGACATTGCAGGACAAAGAGATCCTATTACTCCACTTTCTGTCCAATTTCAAGACATTGCGGGTTGAGTGCCTTACCAGAATTTTTAAATAATTTTAATATACCTAATCAGTTCATTAACTATCAAACGTAAAACTATCAGGTGTAAAATGAAATACTGTCCAATTTTACCACAAAGGCATCGATATACGGATGTATAAGGACTAATATTTTTCTATTTTATATTTAAACTTCATAGCTTACAATATATTATTCATTTTAAATTAAAAAAAAAACTACTCCAATCAATACAAATCGTTTAATATTCCCCTACACATCGCAGCATATCACATTGTAACGATTTAAAACACCCTAAGATGTATCGCACCTTGTACTAGGTCAATAATAAGATAATGTTGGTACCCCAGTATAGCGGCGTTGGTCAGTGACTAGCGACTTAAACAGCCCTTAAAGGCGATACTACATACGGTTGCAACGTTCGGAAATTTAAAAAGATTTTTTAAGCCAGCAATAGTTACCACTATACAATTATTTTTGTTGTACATAATTTTAATAAGCAATTAATTAGACAAACTATAGTACAAACAATTTTCCATGAAAAGTGTAATTTTGACTTGTTATATATTATATTTTCCTCTATCTTCTCGTACTTAAAATACTGAAAATTAGTTTTGATTGACCCATATAAGATATTTCTATCTTAAATTGAAATAACTATTACATTATTGTTATTGCTTAATAAACTATTATATTTGTTCTAAGATTAGAATATTCTTTAACAAGGTGCGGTGGTGTTCGACGATCGGAACGTAAGTGTTAAGTAATTCTAACATCTGCCTAACCCGTGTGTAATCAAAATAAAAATATTATTTTAGTAGATTTATTCGATAGTGACCGGCAGATGTGCCGGCGCGCGCTCCACACTCTCTATTTTTGTTGATCCTTCATTGTATTTGGGCAAGGGTCTCAAAGGGTCAATATCCACCATTGCTTCCGTTCAATATTCGGTTTATTTCTTATTTTGTCTGTAAACATCTTAAGTATCCGCCGTCAATCATAAAGGATTTTGCATTTGCAGAAATGAACAAAAACTCACCCCTACTATCCGGTATTACAGCCTATTTATAATCCGTAATCAATTATAACCCCTTTGCGTTTGATTGAGAAGTATGCATTTATATCCAATAAAATGTGGCCAGGTACGTTTTATAAAGACTTTTTATTTCAAACAAGAATTCACTTTACAAGATATACTCGTATATTTATAATAATAATAATATTTTTAAGCAAGACGTAGCTACTAAAGAAACAATAACCTAAGTAAATATAAAATTCTAATCTAAAGGTACATTATTGAAAATTTCAGAAAATTGATTTTGTAAAATATTTTTAAATTTATTTATTTTTTTTTAATTTATTTTCCAATTATTTTTACATTATAGATTATTACAATCATAATCTCTTGCCAAACTCGTGAGTTTGTAGGCAAGAAGCGATTTACGTAAAGATTTTAAAAGTTAAGTAAGCATTACTAACATACAAACTTCAATTTGATTGACTTTACCATTGAAAATAAATTGAATTCTGATTTTGACGAGCTTAAACGAATACATAAATATTTATACATAGCATATAATAAAAGACACCTTATTACTACACAGAGCTAATATGATGTTTAATACGCGTCATTCCCATAGCGGCTTCGCTCGTTGCGCATCAGATTAAAACTATTTACTCTACGTTTCACGACCACTCCACTTGTCTTTTTAATGTGTAAATTAATTTAAATCGACCTTTGGAGCATGAAATTCCATATCAATTACTGCAGGACAGCTTAATGCTATAGCGCAATAGAACCAACTCAAACTCTTGTAGAAATACCACACGACTAGACTTGAAAATTATACATGATTGAAAATTACTAAACATAAATATGGCATAATAATATATTTATATAGAAGGATGACCTCCTCTTTAAATTCTGTACGATTAAGAAAATGACAGAATTTTAATAGGAAACAGAACATAATTTCCAAAAAATATAAGCACGCAATAGGGCGCAACTATTCTTTAAAATTTTGTTGAACTGTTAAGATAGGCATTGTAACCTTTTTATACACTGGAATTTAATTTAATTTAAAATATTGAGTTGGGTTCCACAAAGGTTGTACTATTTTTACTTAGCTCTTTGTTCATGTGAATTATTTTAATGTAAAATCCTCATCTACGCATACCTGATCCTCAATGAGTTGTTCCAACGTAGTTTCTACAGCAATTACAAGTGAAAATAAAAAGTGAGTGCACTATTAAGTACCTTAACTGAAAGTCTTAAATTTCTTAAGCAAATATTTAAACAAAGATAAAGCACCCAAGTTTTACCTATATTGTAGTAAAGCCTTTATGTCTGCAAGCGTTAATTAAAATAACTGAATTTATAACTCCTTATACATGTAAATACAGTAGATATGTGTTGTATAGCAAAATGAATAATGTATAAAGAAAAAAATAATTATCTATATTTTGTCATTTCTCAAGGATTATTACTTTCTTCTACTTTTTGTAAGAATTTAACAATTATTATACTTTATAATTTTTTAATGTTTAGTGAGATGATAACTGATCGTGTAAATATATGTATGTGCAGCGAATAACAATTTTTATTATGATTTTTATTAAAATTTTTATTTTTATTAAAAGAATAAGGCTAGACGCCTGTCGAGGCGCAGAGGCACAAGCGTGCGACTGTAAACGCGACAGGTTGTGGGTTCGATTCCCACTCCAAGAAATGTAAAATTTAGTATTTTCATTTCTTGGGTTTGGTGACAAGGCAAAGCGCGGCGTTGAGTTCCGCCAACCAACACGCAATGCCTCAATTTGGCGGAAAGTGGGGAACGGAAATGTTGGAAGAGAATTTAGTGTCTTAAAACTAGATTCTCTGGTTCCCTCTGACTACCCCGCTATATGCGGGATACAGCGTGAAGTTAAAAAAAAAATAAGGCTCTACTTGGATATGATTAAATCTTCTATTTACGTGAATGATTAAGAAAACTTTGCAAAGTGCGCATATTATACGCTATTTTAAAAACTGTCGACGGAAATTTTTCATTTTAATTTGCTGTTAATTAAAAGTTACTTGTTTATGTTAAAAAAAATACAGCTTTATCTTACATCTGGGTGTAAAGAACTAATTAATTGATAATCGAAATGAATGAATTCCTCTCCGCGCTACTAATAGCCTGGCTGGTGTAAACGAAGTGTAATCACAAGTCACTTTTCAGATGTCACGTTTGATGATAAGTTTTACACTTTAATGAGTTACACACAGCATCAGATTAATTTGCAATCTTTTTAAAGATCTGTAAATTGTAAATAAAGTTCACTTGCCGTACGACTTTTTTTTTTTTTTCTTTTTCGAGCCTTCTAATCTATTTTACTTGTAGATTGGACAGAGAAATATAATGGTGATCTAAGATTTTTACGCAGTATTTAAATATTTTTTTTTTTCTTACGGTCCTTTGTAACGACGACAAGTATAATAATTATTCATCAATCTCCTCAATTTTCTTGTGATTAGTAAAGAAGGGTCGGAAAAAAGTTTCGGAATATAACGATGCATTTTTCCACATCATATAGGCCACGATGAACCAAATGCGCTACGATGAAAACATCTATATCATTATAATTTAATATGCTATATTTTTTTTTTTTTTTTTTATAAATTCACGCTGTATCCCGTACAAAGCAGGGTTTGCAGAAGGAACTAGAGAACCTAGTGTTAAGAAACTCCATTCTCTTTTCAACAATTCCGTTCCTCACTTTCCGCTGAATTGAGGCATCGCATACTGAGTGGCGGAACTCAACGCCGCGCTTTGCCTTGTTACCAAACCCATGAAATGAAAATACTAAACTTTACGTTTCCTGGAGTGAGAATCGAACCCACAACCTGTCGCGTTTATAGTCGCACGCTTGTGCCTCTGCGCCACGACACGCGTTTGCTATATTTTTCTACATCAAATTTTACCCTGAACTAAACATTATTTTTTAACTTTTACTTCAGGGTAAAAAAATGCATAGCATACTGTAAGTACCCGCTGATTACGAGTTTAAGAGCCTCAGATTACCTCATCAATATCTGCCAGTATTTACTCGCTTCTTCCATTAAATACGTCTTTGAATCCGTGTTCAGTACGAGACTGCGTTGTGTTCGGGTTGCCAGTTCCAATCATGTAACAGGTTAAACGTTTGTACTTAATTCCATTCAACGCATCAAAGATAATAAGTGTCGCGAACGACCTCTATATAGAGCCTGTCTTCGATGAAGAATGAACAGTTGCTACATTATTAAAACTTCACGAACGTGTGAAGACCCTCAGAGTCGTATAAAGAGTCAATTAACAAACCAGACAGCGTAATGTATAAACACTGCAATAGGTGATTAAAAAATATAGCCACTTTAAAGTTTTAAATATTACAAAAGGATGGTCATATTTTTAAAATAATTATATCAATAATTGGCACGCGAAGGACTCCGGAGGTGGTTCATCTTATTATTCGTAAATTTTACCACCTACCGAGCTAGATTAATCGTTTTAACTATATCGTAACTTTATTCGCACAAGAAGTGCTTCGTGTCAATTATACAGTAAAAATACCGGAATCTATTATTCATTGCACGCCGTGTGATATATCTAGTGTATAGGATAGCTTAAGGATTGTAGAGGAAATAAAGTCCATGTGAATACATCACATTTCTGTATGTTATTATGAGAGTACTAATAGCTACGCCTGTCGTGGTGCAGAGGCACAAGCGTGCGACTGTAAATGCGACAGGTTGTGGGTTCGATTCCCGCTTCGGGAAATGAAATTTTCATTTCCTGGGTTTGGTAATAAGGCAAAGCGCGGCGTTGAGTTCTGCCTCTCAGCACGCAATGCCTCAATTTGGTGGAAAGTGGGGAACGGAGTGTCTTAACACTAGGTTCCCTCTGCCTACCCAGCTATATGCGGGATACAGCGTGAAGCTATGTATGTACTAATAGCTACTTATTGTCATTAGTAAGCTTCAATATTTAAAAATAAGTCTAAATATATAAATCTCTATTAGGGAAGTAACAAAAGATTATTAACTAGTTGAATAAAATTAGAGTTATTTAAAAATGTAAATATCTATTTATTACTAAATATGGGTTCAAAACACATTAAATTTAAAATCAGCTCAGTCTTTTTTATATAGAAATTATACCTTATTTAATGTAGCAGTGATATTTTTAAATTAATAAACAAATACTCGCTAACAAGTTAACAAATATTTTGTGAGTAATTGTACTTAAAAAGGATTCCAGTTATTTATTTACATACAGACCATCTCACATATGTACAAATATTACTTTTTTTTCTATAAAGTCGATAAAGTAAGCTTTTATATGATTCATTCTAAAGTATATATATTCGCACTTTAGATCGCGTCTATCGTGAAGATAAAGCTCGCATCACCATAGGATAGCTTTCAATAGACGCGCCGATGATTTCAAAGCAAGATATAATACTGTTGAAATATATGAATACTATCGCGAGATCAGTCAAAGTTGTTGCAGACTCACTTTCAATAACCCAAATGTAACAAAAGGTATCACACTGACGAACATAAAAGATTGGAAGAAAAAATAATAAGAATTTGATTCATTCTAAAGATCAAAATACCTTAGCGATGATTTAAGCTCAGTTATAAATGACATGATTTTATCACAACTTAGTGGTTTTCATGACTTTTTTGGCAAACAGAAAATGGTTTTAATATTCACTTCCTTATATTTCTATCAAAGATTATTTTTCTTGGTTCACGCTGTATCCCGTATATAGCAGGGTAGGCAAAAGGGACCTGAGAACCTAGTGTTAAGACACTCCGTTACCCACATTCCGCCGAATTGAGGCATTGTATGCTGCATGCTGATCTAAACGCCGCGCTTTGCCTTGTTACCAAACCTAGGAAATGAAAATACAAAACTTTATATTTCCTGGAGTAGGAATAGAACCCACAACCTGTCGCGTTTACAGTCGCACGCTTATCGCACCTCTGCGCTACGACAGGCGATATAGGCGAAAGAAAATTTTGCTCAATTTTAATAAATAAATCATTAAAAATTTCCAAAAATTAATGGAAGGTATAAAATGACACCTTTTTACACTAACTAGCAATCATTATAACTTTTAGAGTATTCATTTTGTATGAAAAAAGGGAATTTAAAATCTTTCGATATATCAAAACAGATATTTATTTAATGAACATAATTTGCTACGGACAATATGTACAATGATAACATTTTAAAGTAATAAAATGTAAACAACCAGCACACGTACTGTTACATACATACATACCTATAGTTATAATTTTACTATAATCGAGGGGTTGGCTTTATTCAAACAAAACTCGTTTATTTGCATTTGATAAGTGTAACGTGCTTTTACTGGACGAATATTGAATGTAGGACTACCATTTCTTCTTCATTCATTTTAGTTATATCGTAAAAACTAATAGACATAAGCTAACCTAAGCTGTTTTTTTAATAAAAAAAATATAAGTATTCTGCAAAATTAACGATCAAACATGGAAATTACACTTAACTTAAAAACATATTTAGAAAACGTATAAAAATTTGAACGCAGCGGAACTCGAACCCGCGCCTCTTGGAAGCCGTCCAAGTGCTCTGACCACTAAGCCATGCGTTCTATATCGTCGAAATTGTTATACTCTTGGTACAACTTATTTTTAAAAATAACAAACAAAATTGTTTGGTGGTAGGAGGTTCGTCCTCCGTCTGGCTCGCGACCACTATCATGTCAAAGACGAACCGCCAAATATCTTATGATGTGTTCCGGTTCGATGGCATGTAAGCCAGGTTTTCCCCTTTCCCACCCATCCTTTCCCCAAAATGTGGTGGTTCCGATAGCGGACTACTACATTATCCTCCCTTTCCATCTGTATCCTCTAGGTTGGCAACGCATCTAGTACATCTCTTGTGTTGTAGATGTTCATGGGCGAAGGTAACCACTTACCATCAGGCGGTCCTTCTGCTCGTTTGCCATCCGGTATCCATAAAAAAAAAAAAAAAAAAAAAAACAAAAAGATTTATTTAAAAAAAAAATTATACGTTTTCTAAATATGTTTTTCGTTTCCTAAGGGTGTGATTCACACTTTAAAACTTTAATTAATAGCCTATATAAAACATAATAAGAATTTAAAAATATTTTTATAAATATTGCATTTAGCCATTTTAATTTAAAAAATATAGGTATATAAGAAAAATATATGTATATATATGTAACAAAAGCTTAGTTAATTCCCGATAGTTATGATAAAATAATAATTATTCAAGCATAACATACTCGTCTATTATGCAAAATGCATGATGTCAGTGTATTATTTTTTTTTTCTGTGAAAGTATACTTTATTCAGTATCTTCATTCAACCAACATTCAATACTCAAGATAATTGAATGGAGAATGAATGGAATGCAAAATATATGCTACACATTTTATTGAGAATTTTTTAATAAGAAAAGTAATACAAATTATTTTTATTATAAAATAAGATTACGAAATTTATTAAATATTTTATTTTTATATTTTAGGACAAATCTAAACATTTATTAAATTCTAAAATTACACATTTGCGTACACCCTACACTTTGCAGGCAACACGTAAAGCTATGCATTATGCTTTGAAATACCCTCAAATCGTTGGTCGAACACCTGTCCTGCGCCCTCGCGACACGTGACGTTGGCGCATGTTGCATAAGCCCTACCACAAACATAACTAGACCCCTAATCTCTAATATAATAGTACAGTTCGTCATATTGATAATAGGTCCTATTAATCTGGTGAATATTAGGGTGCTCGGCCCCATAACAAGTTCTCAAATCTCTGTACATGTATAGAAATGTGGTAATGGATATGGTAGCTGGTTCCACATTGTTCTGACTCGCAGGGTGCATTGTCAATGGACCTTGCGATTATTATTAGTAAAATAGTCAGGTTAGTTAGTTTTTGTTCTTATTAGAAATGAATTTAGTATGTGCTTGTATAGATTTTTTAGTAACAAGAAGAATTTATAATAAGTATTATTATAAATATGGTTTAATAGAAACGAATATAGCATAATAACATATTTGTGATATGGAAAATTTAATATAACTAATATTATAATAATTGTTAACTTTATTTTTATACTTGAAATCGAAAGATTGCTTGATAGCGAAATCTAATATTGCACATGCGAAAATGTATTTGATATGTATATATATTTTTTTTTATTGATAACGGACGGCAAACTAGCAGAAGGACCATCTGATGGTAAATGGTTACCTTCGCCCATAGACATCTACAACACCAGAGATGTTGTAGATGCGTTGCCGACCTGGAGGATACTGATGGAAGGGGGGACAATGTAGTAGTCCACTATCAGAACCACCACATTTTGGGGAAAGGATGGGTGGGAAAGGGGAAAATCTGGCTTACATGCCATCGAACCGGAACACATCATAAGATATTTGGCGGTTCGTCTTTGACATGATAGTGGTCGCGATCCAGTCGGAGGACGAACCTCCTACCACCTAACATTAATAATATATTTTTATATAAAGTGACATAACGGTTCAAGTTACTTTATTGTAGAATAGATAAATCAGGCAAATGTAATCAGAAATATGTATGTAAAATTCACATATATGAAAAAAAAAAATCAACCGCACATTCTTTATTAAAATTACCAATTATAATGGGTCAATAAACAAATATATGTACATACAGTTAACGTTTAAAATCTTTATTCCAATAAGAAATTGACTGCTGCTTACCATTAGATAAGCTTAGTGTCATTTCATATGTTTATTCCAAGATGTATAAAATACCATGACTAAAATTAATAGATGTAGTAATTCTGTTGATGAGAATATCCGCAAAGAAGAATATGTTTTTTTAGAATCACTTTATGATTCTAAAAAAAATACTATACAGTGATCGTCATATGTTGCTGTTACATATTTGTTTAACGCCTGTCGTGGCACAGAGGCACAAGCGTGCGACTGTAAACGCGACAGGTTGTGGGTTCGATTCCCACTCTAGGAAATGAAGTATTTTCATTTTCTGGGTTTGGTAACAAGGCAAAGCGCGGCGTTGAGTTCTGCCACTAAGCACGTAATGCCTCAATCCGGCGGAAAGTGGGGAATGGAATTGTTGAAAGAGAACGGAGTGTCTTAAGACACTCCGTTCTCGTCCTGAGAACCTAGCGTTAACGCTAGGTTCTCAGGTTCCCTCAGCCTACCCTGCTAAATGCAGGATACAGCGTGAAGTTAAAAAGAGGAAAAAAAAAACATATTTGTTTAGTAATATATTCCAATTATCTTACGATACTTCATATTTTTTTCGCTTAGAACAATTAGGTTAACACTTTTATATTAAGTTAATAATAGCGATAATGAATCTGAAACAATTATCCCAAGTAGGTCTGCATAATAGCCTTTCTATCCGCTCATTATCTGAAAGCTGTCTGTGAACTACCGACAAGGCAAAAAGCTGTTTAAATATCCGTCATTATTTTAAACTGTATGAAATATTTTAAATAATACCACTAAATTAATATAGGTCAAGTATGTTACCAAGCAATCCAAGGTTTCGTACTAAAAATGACTGATGTGGGTGCTATTACCCTTTTAAGATTTAAATATAGTTAGACACTGCACAAGCAGAGCCTCATTGTTTAAAACAAGTGACATATTAAATCAAATATAAGTAAAAGAGATTCTATGCGAAAGTCTAATTACTAGAATCAGATCAGGGAAAGTTATTTTTATAAATTTAAACTTTTGCTTCCGTAGGTATTTGCAAATACATCAGAAAACAGTACAAGTGACACGTTACTCGGTTCTCTAAGCTTTTTTGTAGGAAATGGAATTTTGTGAATCTAAAAAAATAAAAATAAAAAAATTACACATACATATATTTATTTGGGCACGCCTTATAAATTAATCATATAGGTTAAATAATAAAGATTTCAAGTGATGTTTGAATTGCTGTTACAAATACAACGTACGTACAGCAAGTCTCGACAATCAGAGCAGATATATTAACTGCAAAATTGATTTGCTGCCGCAGGCTCGACTCACAAGTGGTCGTCGTGGGTGGAATGTACGAACCATGTGGAACAGATACTTATATTTTTGAATGAGAATTTGTTCATATATGTATATAAGTAACATACGTGTAAGAATGTGATTAGAAAAAAAGAAATGTAGATGATTCTATATAAAACCACGCATCTATTTCTAGTAGTGTCCCCGTTGACGCGTTAACAACGCGTTGTCTTTAGCAATGTATATGTCACTTTATATAAACATGTATGTCAATACCATGGTAGTGTGTGTAACATTTATTTTATTAATTTTATATACTTTTTCTGCATTAATTAAAAAACATGTTAGCATTCTACACTCCTTCTCTATATAAACTATAAGTGTGCCAAATTTCATGCTCCTCCGTCCGCGTAATTTTTGTAAAGAGGGGTCCAAAGTTTTTGCTTCATGTATTTATATATAGATTATGATAGCAGCTTTACGCTTTATCCCGCAAAGCCATAGATAGTCAGAGAGAAGATAGTGCCAAGACAATCCGCTCGCGGCTTTTTTCTTACCTGAGCGAAGAAATTAAAATATTTTTAAAGTGTTTTATGAGTTTTAAAGTGTCACACACTTAGGAAACGAAAAAATATATTTAGAAAACGTATAAAAATCTTAACACAGCAGGATTCGAACCCGCGCCTTATGGAAACCAACCAAGCGCTCTGACCACTAAGCATTGCTTAGTGGTTCGAGTCCCGCTGCGTTCAAATTTCTACGCGCTTGTAAAATAATTTGAATATAATTATTCCCCTAAAAGGGAATCGAAGTCACAACCAATTGAGCTTATATTCAGACACTTACCTACTACGCCACGAACCATCGTCGTAGAATTGTACATAATATAACAGACAGTACATATTGTTTTAATATGAGTGGAAACTAAAACAGAAAATTGAAATTGTATAATGAGCGAAATCACGCACTAATTTGCCCGTTGTTTAATTAAAGGCTTGTTTATAAATTGGAGGTGATTTTAATTAACTTATTTTCTTTACATTTTCATTTCTTCTTGCGTGGATCCAATCAACATCTATTCTTTTAATCAAACGTTATCGAACTGCGCCAATATCTATTTAAAAAAGACAATACCTATACCTACCTATAATACCTGCCGCGTCAATATTCTATAATAAAAAATTGACTTATTAGAATACTTCAATAAAACTTCAGTTAAACAGCTATAAAATAGAGTGTAAGCCTTAAAAATTTTTAACAAGCTTAACTCATGGTTAATTCACGTGCATGGAAGCAACGCTTAATTATTACGTTAAAGTAATTTATTACGCAACCGTAGACGGCATCAATAATAATAAATCACAACCAATTTGGCGGCGAATTAATTTTAAAATATATAATTGTGTCCTTAAGCATCTTCAGCTTATTGTTAGCAACTTTTAAAATTTAATCACAATTCATTGATTTTTTCTTTTTATTAATTGGTATTAACGATAATTACTACAAGATGCCTTCGTAATGCAGTTGGAATGATCTGATTGACCTCTTTATGGGTTTGGATGTCACATAATTTTACGTTCACATAGAGAATAAAACTCCTTAGCAATCCATGGATTCACCGTGTGGGTGCCGGGCCCATCGCGTTGCAGAGAGAGGAGTTTGGAGAGTGCCTGGGACTTACGACCCAAGTGTAGGGATTTAAGGGGCCCCTTTAAAATGCACATTCCAGTGTCCACGCCCTTCTCTCTACCTAATCAAATTTCCCTGATGTAGTTAGAAAAAGTACGGGTTTATTTTATACTATTAATTATTTTTACTTTTTTGTATTTCAACATAGTAATTTTTCACTTACGAAAGGAGTAAACTTACCTTTGCCTACGGTGCAGTAAGGATCTTCCACTTGAACTATAAAAACCTTATTATTAGTCCATTATAAAAGTAAAGTTAAAATATATATTATAAAATAAATCTTTAACTGCATAAATAAATATAGAGCCAGAGTCATCCTCAACACACACTGGTAAATAATAAATGGAAACTAATAATTGTGCTATATAATAACTATTTTTTTAAATAAAGCTGTAATTTGTATAGAAAAATAATTTTTTTTCTGAAACCACGCGGCTTATAGGAACTTTTAGACATTTCTAAGTTTTTTTATATAGTTATTCTGTTAATATAATATATTTTTTATGTATTTATTATTATACTAGGTGTTACCCGCGCCTTTGCTCGTTGTTATGTGGGGTTGATAATTGACAACATATTGAATATACATGACAAATGAGTATGGGGTCTTCATTTTTTCAACTTTACGCTGTATCCCGCACAGAGCATGGTAGGAACCAGAAACTTAATGTTAAGAGACTCTGTTCTCTTTAACATTTTCTTTTCTTCTATCTGTTGCCTTCATATACGATATATCCATTAGGATTTTCTCATGAAGATAAGATATTTTACCGCTGTAAAAGTAGCTTATGTCCCTCTCCACCCACCTAACTATATTTACCCCAAAAATCATAATATACCTACATAAGTGCGCTTCGTTGCGAAGTAAAAGAAGAACAAATAAACAAACACACTTTCTCATCTATATAATATTAGTAAGGATAAATAGAAAAAATATTATGATCGGAAACGACACTATGCTAA
>JAKGSA010001500.1:0-27941 GCA_033558755.1 Philaethria dido | reverse complement strand
ATTTAGAAAGTAATTTTAAAATTTTGTTCTTAAATATGTTTCGACATTTTTTTCAATCTAATATTACTCAATTACATGAACCTTACAACGCTGTACGAGTTAAGTACTCGGCAGTAATTTTGTTTTGTTTAAGAGCAGACGGAGTCAGCTTTATTACCAGAAAATTAATTCTTACGATGCAAAAAAGAATTCCAAAACGAACTTAAAAGTTCCTTTAATCTTATACTGGTTTACTGACACTAAAAAATAAGGAAATATTGAAATAATCGTTCACTTTACCATTCGTCTGAGACTGTAACAAAAAACCGCCTCTTTTGTCAATAACAAGCCTACTAGAGTGCTTAAAATATTTCATCTTTTTCAACATCTTGTTCACTCAACTTAAAATATTAAAACTTAATTGGGTTCTAAGTTATTCGAGTTAAGCCGTCAGAGAAACAGTACACTTGATTTTCGCCAGTTGTTGTTTGACCGATTGCATTCACTCGGCTCACTTTGAAATTAATTGTCGATATTTTTTTAATATACTGTTTTTGATACACAAAAGATTTTTAGCGCGATTTTATTAGCTTGTGAATCTATCCACCTATTATTAGAAGACAATTTTGCAACGCTATTTTGATGCACGTCTTGCCCTCGGATTGCTTGAAAATTATTTGTTTCCAGATTCGATCACTACACAATATTTTCATTGCAGGAACTTGATGTTCTTTTCGGGATAATCGGATAATGAAACAATACGTTTAACTGTACCTTTTCAGTTTTAAAACGTTTTTATTTTTTTTTAGCTTCACGCTGTATCTCGCACATAGCAGGGTGGGTAGGCCAGAGGGAACCAAAGAACCTAGTGCTAAGACACTCCGTTCCCTTTTAACCTTTCCAATTTTAAAACTACATTTTATTTATTTACTTATGTACTACATCAAGCTGTCATTTTTAAAACCTTTTCAAAACAAAATGTTTTATTAAATCTGTAAGAAAATCCTGTATAAAATAAATATTGAAGCAAGTAAAGGATTATGACAAGGCTGCAATATGATTAACATATTCGTGTAATAAGTGATATCTCTTACCAATTATATTTTTATTAAATTCTGCATTTGAGAGAATTATTTGACCATCAGCGGAGGTATGTTAACCTCGAACAATTTTTTAAATCATTTTTTTTCGCCATAACCTTAAGTTTTGTCTTTGGCTTTCTTATAATTATTCTGCCGCCCATATTTTTATGAGTTGAGGTTTAATTTTGAGACTTTTGAAACGGTTCCTTATAATTCATATCAGCTCATTAAAACAGTAAAAAAAGAAATGTTCAAATTTCTTTAAGTCAGCTTATTAACGAAAATAAGAAATGCGGTGCGAATAAATAAGCCAATCGAATAACCAATAATGGCTAGCGAATTGGCTCATTTATCACTTTTAGTAACAAATTAATCACCGTTAAATTGCTTGACAAAAGAAAATCGCATCTATAAATATTCACGATTACAATATAAATACGTATGCAGATTACTTGAGATACAAATGCTTCGCTAGTTCTTAATTAAACCACCAAGGCAAAGGACACTTGCTAGGTTTATTAAGAAATAAATGAAATATACACCTTGTTTTGAACTTAAAAGGTATAAAACTTTATCTTTTATACCGTTGTATGTTATTACATACTGTGATAAAGTGACTAAAGTACAATAGCGAATTACTATAAAAGTTTTATAGTCATGTCTTTAGTATCATTGAAATAGGTGAATATTAAAATTTTCATGTTTAATAGTTTTTAAAATTAATATTTTCCATATGTTTCTTCTGTGGACATGATTGGAATTTAAAGTATATACTAAGCTTCATGACTTTTCTCGCATAGCAGAGAGAACCTAGTGTCACACTCCCTTCTCCTCCATTATATTATAGGGTAAGTTGTCTCATAAATAGTTTAGATTTAAAAATATCCAACTACTAAATTATTCGTAATTAGAAATAATTAACATTCTGGCTTTCTCTGCTGACTCTGTTATACGAAAAAATGCGTGAAGCTGGAAAGATGAAATGAAAATATTCAAATTCATAATTAATAAAAATCAAAACATCAAAAACCTTATTCTTCTGTTCTCTTTAACAAAAGATATTTAAGTAATGAACTTTAGCAAGCAGTCTTTTATTTTTTTTTATAGAGAAAATTCGAATATAAAATTTTTAATTTAATTTAGTCTACAGTTATAAGCACTGAATGGGCTTATCAATAATCAAATTGAGACATGAGTAGAACAAGTACGAACACGAGTACCTACTTAGGAAATCCTTAACACTAGGTTTTCACTGTCTATTGTCAGTACCTAACTCCTATTATATACGGTAAATGCGTGAGGATAAAAAAATACTTTAAGTAATACTTTAAGCTATAGCTGATATATATGTAACATTGTATCCCGCGTAACAAGTTTCATGCCACGCGCCACCACAACCCGTTTATAATGAAATGATCGTCACTGTCTTGAAGGATCCAAGAAATAGTTTATTCAGGTTTTGGTTTTATATTACATTCTTGTGAAGGTAGTTTATAGATAGCAAGGGTAGCGAAGGCTGGGCTCGCACAGCTGATACGATGATTAGCTTCCATTTATGATTAGAAATGCGCTATAAAGAAAACCGATAACTATTACTAGATATACGATAAATAAATTCTTAACCAATGCGCAATGTACCAAATTGTTTTATATTAATATTATTCTGACAGATACGTAAGTATCGAACTAAATAATATATGGTTACTTTTACGAAACACATAATAGTCAATCATTGAAACAAAAAACTTAAAATGTTCAAGATTGAAAAGAAGGGGTAAGATAGCCTTCAATGTACGAATTATAAATTGCAAATTTTTTTAAATTATCTATAATAAATTATAATAAAAAATGTCCATCTGTTCGTAATACCTTCACAATATTTTCGGTAAGATCAGGTCAAAGCAAATACTTGTGACTTTATGGTAATTTTTGTCCTCATTCCCAAAAAGGTCCGGGTAATAAGTCCAAAGAGTCCGATCACTCTCACAAATACTCTATCTAAAATCTGTTTTTTCTTTTACTACCGAAAATGACCAGTTTTATGATTAGTATTAGGTATTTCAGGCCGAATTACTAAAAAGGATTTTTACCCGGAATTTCTGGATGCCTGGATTACAATACGTTATTAACGGAAAGCTTAAAAGATGCCAGAACTAGCGAGACGCAAATTACGATTTGTTGGATAGATTTAAAGAACGCATTTTTATCGGTACATGATCTCATGATGTTGGCGTTGAGATGGTACAATTTTCCTACTCTAGCTAGCAACATAATCGCACTATTCGTACTGTCATACTATTCGAAATTAAAATTTGCTAGATCTTCAAAAGATGGCTACTCAAAACCTTTAACCTCTGAGAGGAGTGCGGACAGTGGAAGTGAACGTTAATGATCATAAGACTTCTTATATCGTAAGTCCCAGGCACTTTCCAAACTCCTCTCTCTGCAACGCGATAGGCCCGGCACCCGCACAGTAATATCCATCACTGCACATGCTAAGGAGTTTCTTCTCTTTTCTTCTCTATATGTAGTAGAATCGCAAGTAACAAAATATTTATTACGTTTTTTTTAATTTACCGATTTATTGATAGATTTATCCCGTATTATTGAATACATATAAAAAGGTGTATTAAAATATAGTAGTTCTGTTCTCTTCTTTCGTTCCATTTAGAGATACTCCGGTCAGGTGGTGGCAAATAACTTCTCACTATTATAATTCAAACAGCCCCCTGGTGGGAACTTTTATATTTTGCAAATACGATTTAAAGCGAGTGGCACTCCATACGCATAATTGGTAGTAAATTTGAATCCATTACGTTTTATCAGCCTCAACCCAACTAGGCAGAAAGATTGACTATTAACACCAAGCTCACTAATATCTCTTAAAATATATTTTCTAGATATTTCTGTTACAAGATATGTCACTTATAAATAAAAATAATTGTCATACATAAAAATATGTGTCTACGTGATAAAATCTACATTCACCACAAGTCCAATGCAGCAACTCGAATGCTTTAACTATTTCGATCTACTAGTTTATAAACCGATCATCCAGAAATAGTATTCTTGAAGAAATACTATATGCTATATATGTCAAGTGACCTTCAAATAGTAATGGCACATTAGTACAATACTCGCTAGTCGAAGTCCAATTAAGTTCGGTAGCGCCTCTGAAAGCTCATGGGCAGGTTTTTGTCGTGGTTAGTTTGCGCATACGAACCTTAATTGGCGGAAACTCGTCATTAGGTATTGTTAAGTTAGATGGACTTTTTATACTTTATGGGCTCTGGTGAGTTTATAACAGTTATTACAAATTCATGTTCATGTTATGCAATTAATATGTTCTAACAAAATGTATTTATATTTTCAATAAAAAATGATATGGTTTCACTAGGTTAAAGAAGCTGCCTTTAAAACTATAGCAAAAAAGCAGTATTTTTATTGCAGTTGGAAATAACGTAGTGTCAAGACAGTCGTCTCTATTATTTTAGCCTGAAATCGAGATTATAATTGTTGAATGGCGATAACGCCGTCTTTTGTTTCACTAGAGCGAAGAAGTAAAAAGGTTTAAATACAATCATCACCCTGTGTGAGTACGAAGCTACAACCAATCATGTTTACGATTAGACGTTGTTCCACTGCACCACGATGGTCTTTAATATATTGCCAGATAAAAGAAACTACAAGACTAATAACACTGATAATTAACATATTTTAAGATAAGATTTGATTTACTACATCTTTCAACTACAGTAATTAAAAAAAAATCTAACAATTCTTCTATTAATCTTCCTTTACATATATCTATGTTCATATCTATTTCGTCGAATGATATTCACCTCAGGCGTTTTAATAAGTCAACAAAATAAATTTACACGTCCACAATTTTACTAGCGTTTCGTTTAGCAATAACTTCAAACTCGTCTGATCGATGTCGAAGCGCAACCAATTACATCCCTTGTCATTGGAAAGTTATTTACAATCGCCCCTGTGTATTTATCACGAGATAAAAGTAAATTATTATATACACTTGCAAAAGCGAGAGCTCGGTCAGTACGATAAACGCCTACTTACGTCACAGACGTACAAAAACGTGGTCCTAAGACGACCTTACTAGTTGACTTATAGTGGCTCTCACACCCGCCCTGCACTCAAATAAACGTCTCGTAAGCGGGAGATGGACGACTTTGTCTTTTACTTAATTAATAGCTTTTCATCGCCTTAATGTAAAGGTTGCTTCGCGAACTGGTCAAGAATAAAAATTGTTTCTCGATCCCACAAAGGGCATAGACACGAATATTTTAACGGTTGAAACGATTTGACTGTAACCATAAATGTATGCAAAGACAAGTATAATAAGCGTTTTTATTTGTAATCCTTAACTGTAAGCTATATTTAAATAAATATTTAATTTTATTTTCCACATTGACATCATGACAATCATCCAATCTATATAGAATAATGGGTTGAGTTACGTTTATTGCTAGTGCAGCACTGAATACAGTTAAATCCATTACCTGATCTAGGGCCGTAAAGCACACAGAGAGATCCTCGTCGGATACCACGGTCACGTGCCAGATCGACATCTGCTTCGTTAATTAAAGACATGTAGGTACACATTAAGGATGCTACATCGAATACATATGTTCTTAAGTGCTCCAACAAGAAACGTAAATATCGAAGTTCATCTTTCTTATTTGATTTTTAGGAGTTTAACTCTTTATGCAACCACTTGCTATTATTAAGCATAAAAAAATATATTACTGCTATAACATATTGTAAAAATGAACCCTAATTTTGGTTATAAACCACTTATAGTAAATTGTATAAAGACGTAACATTACTTATTAAGTCAAAAAGTTATCGAATTTCTTTGAAATAAAATACACTCGTACATACAATCGCTCGATATAGAACTATAAATCGATATCAACAGTAAATCTAGAAAGACATACTAAAGAATGGTCATTGCACGTGTAGGGTTCTTAATAATGGTCTGCCCAATACCATTATAATACGTGTTTGTCGCATAAACATTATTAGCCTATAATGCATATGATCAAAACCTGCTGCTGTTACACATCTAGTCCATCCAATGAGACCTAACCAAAATATTAATATTTTTTTTTTATTATATCAAAATATTAATATATTGGGAAAATTTTTAAAAAAGTAATTAGGATTTTTTTTTACAAAATTATATTGTATTATTTATAACAAATTATATGATAGGTTTTGTTTAAAAACAGTGAGTATTATATATAATATTTAAATTTGGTATATTTATATATTTTTTTAATTTGGCTTTATAATGTAAGTTAGGACACTTTTAATATGACGATGTCACACTACCCATAGCTCCCAAACTAGTCGACTTTGGCTGTGCTAATCATATCTTCGCTAGCACTGACCGCGGCTACCGGTCGCCGTCTATTAATAAAGGCGAGGCTCGAACGGACGGGAATGACCACAACCTGCTATTGTGTCTAGTGGTTAAAGAATTTGTCTTTTTAATCGCACTGCCTCCACTGTGCCCGGAGCCTATTATTAGGGTTAATTGGAATTATTAAACTTTTTTCAGAACAGCTAGAAGGTTCAATGATGTGCAAGCTAAAAGTGCTTTTAATTTAATTCTAAGATAGCGCGCCTTATCATATTTTACTTTGACAGATCGATTGAAGCGTGTAAATAGTTGTTAAGCTTAGCACTCATTTTAGTTCATTAAAAGATCTCACAAAATCTCATAATAAGAATTTTCTTAAACCCAACTATCTGATGACGTTCCATAATATAATGGAAGCCAACCAATCAATAGTAATCAATCTTACATAATTTTAATATAATATTACACGTTCCGATACAATTGTAACGTTTGTAATAATAATAATAAGGATATTCAAATTCATTACATAGCTAGATGTGTTTACTCGGCCTAGTTGGAGGCGCGGCGTGACCCAACACCCTTTCAAAAGAATCGTGAATAAAAATAACTTTAGTAAAATTATTTTTTAAAAATCCTAATCAATATACATAAACCTCTACTGAGTGACTTATTGACAATGCATAACCGAAAGTACTCATCGTAAAATGCTGAAGTTTAGCTGGTTTTGTGATGTTAATTAATGTTTTATAGTCTATATTATTGTAGAGAAATAAATGAAAGTCCACGCAAATGAGGTTACGGGTAACAACTGATACTGAAAATCACTAGAAGTTGACATATTTTTCCAATAAACTACTATACTTTAGTGGGGTAGTCCCAGAGGCGGACCGGTAAACGCCACGGTTTCTGTCGCTTCGTCCATACTCATCAACCTCTTCATACATGCCCCACGGGGAGTCTTCGTACTTATTACATGGCTTTTCTCCAGTATCATTTAAATTAAAAAGGTCAACGGAGGTCTTACCATACTACCTCTCTTGCCGCTCACCCTTGCTACATATACCTTTTCATATATGTTTCCTGCCGTTCTTTAGGGACAAAGATTCACATATTTCCAAAGGTTGTTTAAAAAAATATTATTTCGGTGGCAATAATTTATGATAAACATACAGGTACTCTGAGCTGCAGGCCGGAATGCGTACTCGCATTATCGACTATTAGATCTCGCTCCAAGTTACTCATTATCGTCAAAAAATTTAGACATGTTTCAAAACTAATTTTAGAATGTTATTATATAAACAACGTAATAATACTTTCATAATTTTGTTTACTTCTATTTACGATACTGCTGTTTTATTTTTGTTTGCTGATTTTGTCATGTATCAAAGTAAATAACGAAATTATTTTAATATCAAATTATATATGAATATCATATCAATTGTATTTTTAATGATATGTAAAGGGTTTTAGTGAAGGACTATTCTATTCGTTAATGAGTACATTAATTTTTTAACTAAAGTAGTCGTTACCGAAATGTGTTTTTTGTAGATCCGATAATTTTTATTTAATTTTTTGAAATGAAACTTCCGTAGAGAATTGTCGAGACAAGTATTAGTTGAGTCGGGGAGAGAATGGGACAGAAAATACATTATGCAGTATATAATCTATGTTATGTAATATGAAGTTTTTTCATTTTCTGGGTTTGGTAACAAGGCAAAACGCGGCGTTGACTTCCGCCACTCAACACGCAATGCCTCAATCTGGCGGAAAGTGGGGAACGGATTTGTTGAAAGAGAACGGAGTGTCTTAACACTAGGTTCTCAGGTTCCCTCTGCCTACCCCGCTATATGCGGGATACAGCGTGAAGTTAATTAATTAATTAATTATTATGTTATATTTTAACATGATTTTTAAGTTTGTTAAAAAATTATAAAAACAATAAACCTTACAATTATTCAAATAAATTATCTCTCTATATTTGTCTCATTCTCTCATAGGCTTCCTTTCTGAAGTTTTATTTGTGAATTATATACACATATTTGTGTTTTTATTAGAAAAGGATAAATCAATTCCTTAAGCCACCTAAAAGGTTTTGTAGTTGATTTTAAGATACAGTGTGACCTTCTGAATTTAACAGTTCATATTCTTAGTTAATAATAATAATAATTTTATAGCTCACACGTGCTGATTCCGTCATAACAGTTAAAAAATAACTCATTGATATGTGAGAATATATTATATATATTTATTTGAAAAGAAATCTAATAAACTATATTATCATAACACACAACAGGTTAGAAATCGACCAAAATGTTGTTATTTACAACTATTTTTATGTAACTTTGATGTAAAACATGTCACTATTTGTTTACACTAAACGAACTTGCGACGACACTGTTTTCAACGATCTATGAATATTTATATAAATTTATAGGTGAAATAACTATAGCGCTATCAGTAGGAAGCCAAAAAACACGTAACTTTTTTTTATAAGAATTTTAATGCAAACGATAACACAACGGAATTTAATAAATATTTAGATCTAAGAATATATTTTTTATATGGAAAACGTTTTGCTCACTTCGAGCTGTATTTTACTTGGTTATCAGGCCCTGTTTTGGGACATAAAAGGTTAAATTTCTACGTCTCCTATTATATTAAATCTGTTTATATTTTTCTCAAACTAAATAATAGATAGATATCATAACTTTACGACGTAATAGTAAAAGCGCTGTATCACACTTGCCTTATAAACATGACAAAGAACAATGCTTATCAGCAGTATTAAAACATCTACAGTAAATATATGAGCTGCGTATATAATTCATTTTCCTAACATCCTCTATAACAATCCAACACCCTATTAACTATTTGAATATGTTAGACGCCCGCGGCGCCGGATAGCTCGTATCACTTAAACAAACATCTCTATTAATTTCTTGTGCTTTTAAACACTTAAATTAAACATAGGAAGCAATATCAATCATAAAATGTCCAAACTCGTGATTTAATACAAATTAATGAAAAAATGTATTATGAAATATTTATATTCAGTTATACTCGGTAATTGTTTTTTATGGTTCAAGATCGCCCGTCTTAATCACATCGGTTTACATTACAAATGAAACATTGATAAATTATTCGAAACACAATATAAATTCTCTCGACAAGATTTAACATTTCTTATAGAGTTAATTTAAAAATTATGAAATACAGGGTTCTTGTTGTCAAAGATTACTTTATAAAGTGCAAGTTACAGCTTTACTTTAAGATGACTTAATAAAATATCACAAAAGTAAATATCAAAATTAAAAGTCATTAAGTAGCTAATGTATTGCTACCAGATCACACAGATATGTTCTTAGATGGGAGAAATTGCGACGTTAACCAACTGCTAAAGCCGCCACCATAAAAATGGTTGATATTTTATGTTGTACTTAACAAAATCCTATATTTTCGAAATGCAAAGTTGGTTATCAGCGTAAAAAATATAAAACATAAAAATACTACTACTAAATCGGTATGGAATCGGATTATTTGCCGTAACAAATTGTTATTTATATTTTCCTAACAAGTGAAACAAGATTTCAATTAATTTACAATTAACTATTGAAATATGTTCTTACTCTCCAGTTTCAAATAAAAACTTTTTTAAGTGTAACAATAACATTTACATACAAAAGAAAGACGTGCCGCCGAATGATATACGTACGAGTATCATAAGAGGCCTAAAGGCATCTCGTTCGCTTCATATCTGTTCCGAACAAATCACTATTTTATCGTTACTCCCATCAGAAAAAATATTGATATCAACACAAAAAAGTGATTCAAAAACAATAGAATGGATGGATTGAAAGGATTCCCGCGTCAGATAACGAAATGTTTAGAAAAAACTATGTATTAATAATGGCTTGATAGCAATTCTCACTGAATCGCTGGTCATCACTTCATCGCTGTCATTATGATCCCAAATTGTATAAAGTGATATTTCTATGATGGTAGACACATAAAAATATAAATATTTTTACTAATTATTTTTACATTGTGTTTCTTAGAGTAAGGTAAAACAATCGAATTGAAAAAAACAAATTTATATTATTTATGTGAATTAATGAAATGCATGAATTATCCTTAACACTTTTACAAACAATAGAGAATGTATATATAGTACGTTGACACATGTATGCAAAACAAGTGCTCCCAATCTGAAAGGTGGGAGGAGGTGAGATCCTTTTTTATTATTAAAGTTCGTTACAAATGATAAAATAGCTTCTCTTCACGCAAAATACTTTATATGTGAAATTAGTTTTTAAATTTGCATAGATCATTAAGATAATAATATTGTAAATTATAACAAATTAATTTTGACCCACGTCGTTACAAAATATTTATAGTTATGGCACGTGGAAAGAAATCGTCGATTTGTAAGTAATTTGCCACACAAAAACATTTGTAACTCAATAACTAATTTAGTAGATTGGATTAAGACGTCAAAGCGTGATCAGAAGTTACGCATCGCATATAAGATAAAATCAAAAAACTATTTTGATATTGATACTTTTTAGTCATCATTGTGAATATTGAGCTCTAAGAAAACGATATCCTAAATTTCTTTTTTTTTTCATCCTACGAATTTCACTGAGCAACATTAACTCTTTGAGAGCTCTCCTACACTACCCAAGGAATATGCCAAATATCATTTTCCTGCGGGCAGTACTTTCGCCTGTACATTTTCTGTCAGTCAATTAGTAATGTAAGCGTTATATATGTATAGATACAACATGCATATGTATATCAACTATCAAATCAACAATTATTTTGCTCTATAATTAGCTCTAGTAATTAAAAAAATACGCCTTTGGCCTTTGTCTAGCTGTGGGCGTCGACCATTGAAACGATGGTGACAACGTTGATATTATAAAAAAAATAATAAGAAAATATTTTTCACCCTATGCCCTATTTTCTGTCATGTACATTACTCGCACTTTTTGATATTATGCTATGTACTGAGATAACGATTTAACACTGTACCCTGCTCTATAATATCCACTAATTAATTGTAAACCCTGACAATTATATTATTAACTAACTCTTTAATACAAAATTAGACCGTGGTTAGTTAAAATATAACTAACAAAGGTTTTATTTGCAACACTATTAGATATATATTTTTTTTAAATAAAGAGAAAATATGTTTCTTCTGACGGTACATGGAATTTTTATTAAATCTGTGTGATTTTTGTCTTTTTTGGATACAAATGACAAGACAGGCTAAAAAAAAAGATAATCTTACAATCAAACGATTCGTATGCAACTAATAACATTAGCCAGCAATTATCCTTAAAATATAGTTCATTAGTTCTCGTTAAATATTTAAAACAGCAACGCACTGTCATAAGCTATGTCTCCATTAGTATATTGGTCAACATTTTGTTGGAATACTAATTACAAATAATCTAAAAATGTAAAAAAAATAACATAAGATGTAAAAAAATACTATGGAGTTAATACTTATTTAAACAACAAAAACAATATTTTCGGCAAGTCACATCTAAAGAACGCTATCGCAAAACTAGAGGCTTATCAGTATTTCCCTTGTTTTGCGGCAGCCATAAATTGTTTAAATATGCCATAATTCTTAGCTCCTTAAGATGAAGTTTCGATAAGTGTTTATTAGAGCACGGGTGGTAGAGACTTTGAAAATATCGCACCAAAACAGGTGAAAAGCAAAAAACCATGTTTTTGCCAAATCAAAAAGTTAGCGATAGGCCATATCGCTGTTTGCTTGGTAAATAATGAACGCTCGTGATCTTGTTAACAACCTGCTAACACGATTGAATCTTTGACAAAAATAAGAATGGACTCTACAAGCTTCTTTGTATGTTTAAAGTGTGTATATTTGTTTAATATATACATGTGATTTGTTTAATACATACATGAGTATAAATTGGAAAGTGGGGACGGAGTGTCTTAACACTAGGTTCTCAGGTTCCCTCTGCTTACCCAGCTATATGTGAGATACAGCGTGAAGCTAAAAAATATATTATGAGTTATTACAATATTGTTGATGTTTCTCTTACAATATTCACGGCGTGTGGCTCGCAGACGACCGTATGCCTATCAGTGTTCAACAAAATTGAAGGTTCAGAAGCACTCGTTAAAGTAATAACTTTACCTGTCCCTCTGGGCGAACGTTCCTTACGACTAACCAAATATATGAACGCATTTCCAACCACCGTCTCACTCATATGTCATATTAAAGAAAAAGATGGACTTGTAATGATACGAAATTTATTAGTTTGTCTTGCACTGTAATCCTACCAGTGCAATCTGCAAAGTGCGCCGTGATTAAGGTCAGAGCGTCATTACGATTATCGGATTTAATGAAATAGACGATGCACTTTTAATTTAAGGCGCGATGTAGTGAGAAATGAGACGTAATTTATCTGATTATTAAACGGACACTGGACAAAAAGAAACTAATTACATTGAGAGTAAAAGATTAAAGATTTATATATATTTCTGAAACGTACTTATATCTGTACTAGTATAATAAAGCTAAAGAGTATGTTTCTTGGTTTATTTAAATGCACTTTTTTAGGACTACGAGTCGAATATGAGAAATTCCTTTTGTATATAATAGGTACATTTATTAAGAAGAATATAGGCTATACATGTAGCTTTACCTTAAAGTTCTTGGTTGCCCCTAATCTTCCGGTTTTCCTCTAAGTAGCAATTATATTTGTTAAGTAAATACAATTCTGTTTTACTGTCATCAATATTAATAATCAGTATTTAATTATTTAAATAGCCAGTGGCAGAGGCAGTGGACAGCATCTAACTGTAGGCGCGATTGGTTGTATGTTCGATCCCACTCGAAGAATGATTATATTCATGTTATTTTCATTCGCTAAATCTGGATAAGTCGTGCGAAGCGCGGCGTTTAGTTCCGCCACGCAATGTTTCGATTTCAGACAGAAAGTGGAGAACGGAGTGTCATAACACTAAATTCTGCTGCAAAAAAAAAATTAAATACCATTTCTAATGAAAATATATATATTTTTTTTGAATAATTAACCAAATTAACATAATCGTAACATATAGGCCAAAAACTAGTTTGAAACAGGTATGCATCCTTGAAGATCATAACGCTCATATTAATGATATAATAAGGACATGAATGACTTACGATACCGATATCGATAGTAAATTAAAGCTGCAGATCGATGTATCGGATTATTTATGAGATAAATTTGTCTCCGGCTCACGCGGCGTCTCATTAGCCCGCCGACAAAGAGCGGGGCAGCATTTGTCACACGGTCGGTAGTATTGGTAATAGCAAAATGCTTTATAATATACTTTGTTAAGATATAATTGGAGGAACATTACACTTAAGAATTAAATATCGAAATGTCGATATGATAGAGTTCAAAAATTAAATATATTTGTATTCGTCTCGCAGATTGACCACTGTGGGATAACGTCTGTAAGCGCGGTGAGTGTGGGTTCGTTTAATCCTTGGAGGATTGTTCATATTGTTTTTATTTCCCCGCCGTCATAAGGAAAAGTGCGGCGTTGAGCTCCGTCACTTTACACGCAATGTTTCGAATAAGGACGGAATATAGAGAATGGAGAGTCTTGAAAAAGCGTGAAATATTAAAAAATATATGTTAATCTACGTATCGGTTATTGATACTGGAATAGTATTATTATTGTAAGTAAACTAACATAATAAGTACTTATTACGATCCTCTGATTAAAAAAGTAGACTTGACGTAGTAGAAACTAGTAAGTTTTGGTACACATGAGTATTACTTTCTTAGTAATAAATTACTAGTAAAAATGTCATATGATAGGAAGATCCTTAATCCTTTTCCTAGATTAAGAAGTACAGTACAGTACAAATAACTCTGGATTAGTAATTGTGAATAAATATAAGCAAGAAGTATATGTGATATAAAAGAAAAACGCTTAGTTTTACGTTCTTAAATATTAACATATTCTTGGAAGGCAGAGAATTTCGATAATGTTAGGTACTATCCAGTTTTCTTACAACATTCTCATACATACTGTAAGAATATCTAAGATGTTTATATGTTTATAAGAAATATAAAAATAAGTTTTTGTCTAAACTTTTTCCCACAGAACGAACAAATGTAAATGTTCCTAAGAGTATGGAGAATTCGTAATGTGGATTCTTGGAGAGGCTTCGGTAAATAAGAGTGGTTTACGAGCTCAAGAGGCGGTATTCCATTGTGGTAAGCTTCGACATGCGCTGTTTATTGGCTAATTTTATTCAATTAAATTGTTCTGTTGAGCGCCGAAGCCGCTTCGGCTCATTTTAACGCCTGAGAAATTATTGCAATAGATTAACAGCACACGGCCCGTGTTCCGAACGATGTGATTTAAAGGCCCGAGCACAGAAGACCATCCGAGCGGCGCGCGCAAATTTATACTAACGGCCGTCGTAGACGATGACATGCATCGTTCCCATTCAAGCAATAAAGATAAACTATTTTAATTTTAATCTTTTACTACCTCAGCCTGACATCCACTTAATGCAAAGAGTTAAAAATGAGCGTTATATGTTAATTTTGAGCTACATTTCAAAGCGGGAGGCAGCTTCCAAACAGTGAACCGTCCGCTAGCCACATGCTGTGAATTCATAAGACATTTCATCAAAGATGTCTCAGGACAAAACTATTATACCCATTACTGTATAAAAGGATTGATTCTTATGAGTGGTTCACGTCATGCTGACAATGCATTTTACAAATCGTTTATTATAAATTTAATTTTAATAAGGCCTCCACATTTGTCCTTCTCGATAGCATCACGAATGGAACTTTGTCGTTATAATAAACTTACTTCGAATAATGGGTAATTGCTGTAATAATTAAAATGTACCTCTTCCAGTTCGTAATTTTACAATAACACTGACATATTTTGCTGCAAAAATGCTATACCACGTAAAATATTATCACATAGGGAAATTAAAACTTCAGTTACACTCATAACAATAATTTAAATTATTATTAATCAGATTCTCAAGATATATCGTAGTGAAGCTCAAGAAATAATATGTAACGTTACTGCAATGAAGACTTCATAACTAAATAATTAAAAAAAAAACTGTAAAATTCTAACAAACAAGTTCAAGTAAACAGATAAGTGATAGTAAACAGATAATTTTTGAAAGATTTTTTGATTTCGGAATTAGCTCCACTATTTTTGATGGATATATTTTTTTGTTTCATTTTATTTGGTTTGTTTGTCCAGTATATTTTTGGCCATATACTCGGACTTAGCACGTCCGTCCGTCCGCATTGCGCCCGTACTTTATAAAACAATTTCATTTTATTATTATTTATTATTTAAAAGACTAAAAAAACATGATATTTATTGCGTAATATTGGCAACGACTACTGGAGGATATTCACTACAATTTACAAGACAACACAATAAAGCACATCGGGGTACACCTACGCAGCTATGACAATAAATTCAAAGACATCCCCGCCCACTAAAACAAGAACAAAAACAAATAAAATTATATTTAATAGGCTCGTGAGAACTGTCGCCTACCACCCACTGAGGGGTTGTTCTTTAGATATTTTAATTGCGCCGCTAAAACGTCCCGAAATTTTATTCCTCGTAAATCAAAGTGGTGTCCACGGTAGTTATAAACTGTCCCTGTTCATTTTTTCCATAAAATATTCCACAAGTTTATCTTTTAACAAATCTATGCCTTTTTACAATTTAATCATATGATTGGCTAAAGTAACAAAAAAATATATACTCGTATTATAAGCTTAATGTTTAACATTTGAATTTAAACATTCTTATTCCTTTTTATTTGAAATATCTAATGGAATCTAATTCCATTTGCCGCTACTGAACTATGAAAGCATCTTCTTTAACTGAGCATCGATTAACATCACCGCATTACGCTTCGCCAATTCGATGTTTCCTTTAAAATTTTACAGAATTTGATATATTTCTCATAAACGCTTTTGATGAACAGATAAACTTGACATTTCTTAAAGAAAAAGCTATATTTTGATAACCAGACCGCACACGAATATTAAATTTTGCAATTCCAAAATAATATTCTTTATATGATATAATGACGTCTATATTATTTGTATTATTAACATAACATGTTATTATGCACCATCGGAAGCGCTATTCGTCAAAGGTCGAGTCATTCGGAATCCATCATTCATCCACAACAAGACATGAAAACGACGGAGTCAATAAAAGTTTGTTTGTTTTTCTAACAGGAAATCTATTTAGTTGTCTAAAAAGTATAATAAAAAAGAAAAAAGAAGCCGTGTGGGTGGCGGCTGACGACAGTTTAAGTAGTGTAACACGATACGCGAGTCCAGTAGTTTGTTTTTCTTACACACGCTCCTAACTGTCGGAAGCCTACTGGATGATGATATTATATTAAAGGTCACCGAGCCTTAATCATCGTTTCTTTTTTTTCGATTTTACTCCATTACATATTTTTATATTTTAAGCTTTCAATTTAAAATTTATTATTTGCAGAATTACAAAGACGAAGTTCTTTTAGTCTTCCTTATTAACTTATATATTTTATGTTATAACAATGGGTAGTACTTTTTTTAGATACTATGATTAAGGTCTAATCAGAACATTCTTGCAAAGATTTCACATTTTTAAAGGAAAACAAAATGTATATTTTATACAATTATTAATAATTGCAATTGTCATTGGAGCATTATACAGTGTAAGAAATAAGAACCTAATTTTATAACATTAAAATATATATTTTTCTTGTTATTTTTAGATATTTATAATATTATTCTATAACGTATTTACTTACATTCATTCACTTTTGTTACGTACATACATACGTACAGACACTTTCATTCAAAAGTGAAATTACATTTATAAATCAAAAAGCAAGAATAAAGCATTAATCGCAGAGATTTTTTCCCGAGATCAATAAAATAATCGAGGGTTCCACGGTGTGTGTGTGTGAGTGAATGCGCTAAGGTCACGTGGCAAAACCCTCGATCCAACCCCTAATCGATATTCCTTCTCTTTCTTACTATCTGAAACTTCTACAAGAAGAAAGAGACGTAAATACGTATACTACTAAGTTACTTGTGTTAGTAAGGCAGCGCGAGCTCAAACATCTGCCAGGTACATTATTTTTTATACCATTAATACTTAAATAAAGATGTAATCAAAAAAATAAATTAGAGATTTATGATCATTGATCTCATATATATAATATTAATATTATTACATGAAATATCCACTACGTTATTTTAATAATAGACGATAACGCATGGTGACATTATCACAATAAAATTGTAATAAATTAAAATCAATGAAAACTTGCTTTAATATAAATTGGCACAAAATAACCAATTAGAATGTAACGGTTTGCCTATAGAAAAGTATTAAATAATGGAACGGAACAACCATCAGACTCGATCTCGTTTTTAACTAATAAACCAACGCCAATGAGTAAATCCTAGAGAAACCCTTATTATAAGAGAGCTAAGGTAGCATCGTGAAGAAATAATCTCACTTTAGATGTAAGTACAAATTTGTGGGATGTAAGAAGTTCATTGAAAACGAATGCAGTAAGAAGGTCCCTAAGGAAAGGGGCAAGTTTCTGAATGTTCGTCTGCAAGAAACAATCAATTTGAAAAGCGTTTTGTGTCTGGACCACGTATTGAAAGCAATGGATGTTATTATTGTTATTTTTGCACCAGATATGATGAAAGGGAACGCGAAATATTCATGGGAATTTTTGTGTCTTAAACTCTGTTTTTGGAACTTTATCATTCAAAATTTCATTTAAAATTGTTTTTTTGAGTTTACGTTTACTTTTTACAAAGTACTATCATAATATTTTATATTTTAGTAGTGTTTTAATAAGATTTTTTTTATTAGAATATCCAAAATATTCGATTATTCGATTAATTAGATTATATTGATCGATTATTTAAGACGAAATGTTTACATATTACTGTCAAATTTCATCAATATTCCGCAAAATTTTAATATTTTTACTTATTCTTACTATACTGAAATTTGAGACAACTTTTAGTATGAAATTCTCTTTATTGCATTATAGGAAGCCGGATATTAAGCCTTTAGAACTCCCCCACAGAAGCTGAATGAACGAATGCTATAGTCTAGTCGTCTAGATGCAGCATACGCCCTATATTACTGCTTTGTCCTACTGACCTTAACTTATTTATTACTCAAGTTGAAGGTTCTCTTTTATTTGTATTCTAATTGGAAATAATACCCCGTCTGGCTGGAGTCTCTAGTCTCTATAGCTCAGCTATTTCAAGGCGACCTGTATTGAGATAGGTTATTGCATTTAAAGGTAAGTCGGTCGGACCTTTACAAAACACAGCTGTACGCCTAATGAATGTAAACTGTACAGGTTAGATGTATTTGTTAGAATTCTTTGCCTTAGTTCATAGGACCTCCTTATAAAATCTTGTTTGAGTTAGCATTTTTTTAGTATAAAAACTTAAAGAATTCTTTTTTAAACTTGTATGAAAGAAAAGTTGCCATTTAGTGTATTTGAATGTTATATTATTATTGAAGTGGACTTATACATTTACTCTTGTGCTCTATTGGTAAGCATACGAACTGTAAAAACTAGGATAAGGGTTAAAAGTAAGATGGCATCTACTGAACGTGCAATCACATGGGACTGATTTGCTACACCTTCCTGAAAGAGGCCATTAACATATGGTAAACTAAATATAACTTTAATCCCTCGTCTATACTATAGCATACGCCTATACGGGCCCCACATGTTCGCAAGATGGCAAGACTCACCTTACTGAGCGGATTGTCAGCGAAAAAAGTTACTTGAATTACAGGATGCACTCTTAAAATATTAGAAGGCAGCACTCATAAAGCTTAAATGAGCTTAATGGATGACAAAACTTAAATATTAGCTTTGGATAAATATAATTATGAGATAAAATTTGCAACTCTACTTTTCTTTTTATGTGTTTGTAAATTTTTGATACCATTAAAAATTACAATTTTTTTAAAAATATATTTAGATTAGAAAAAATAATTTAACATGTAAATCGTGAAATGGTAAATGGACCACTACGGTCCATTTTGTTAACTGATGACTTCTTTTTATTTCGAAGTCTTGATACGCTAAATCTCACTCTAATCTACGCTAAATTAAAAAAAAAAAATTACTATCTGGTCATACCTTTTATTAATATTCAAATCGATACTGTTGAATAAATCTATGATTAGTGAAGCGTAAGATATATTTATAGTTAATAATAGTTAACTCTCAAAAAAAATTTAAAATGTTTTTTCTCCAAAGCAAAATATATAGAAAGAATTCAGCGATAAAGCAATCAGTTCTTTACTTTCCGTCTGAATTCGAGACATTGTTTTCAGTGGCGGAACCTAACGCCGTGCTACTTCATTCGTTTTGTATGAAACTCTATACTTCCTAATAAAATTAGTAAAAATTCATAACAAGTGAAATTAACTGTTTGGACCAACGTTTTGGAACAGTAACATTAATTTTCGTCAACCATTTCATTCTTGTACTAAAAATTAATTCTTACTCTTCAATTTTATTAGCATGATTTTTAGTATTTTAACTATAATTTCTTTTTGTCTAAGTGATTTACAATATTTATGTTCTTATAGCTCCTTTTTTTTTAAAGCCAAACATGTATTAATATTTATTGTAAAAAAATATTATCTCTATGATAAATTTTGTATTGTTCTTTTGTAATTATACGCCTTCAAAGCCTTATAAGATCGTCTCACAAGGGCCAGTATTGCTCTAAAAGTATGACAGGCGCTATACTTTAACATTGTCTTGGTTTTTAAAAAAAATACTTTTATGGACCATTTATTTCAAATAAACTAATTTTGTGGAACTTTACGAAATTTTTTATGATGTTGTATGAGTTTTTTTTTGATTTATATAAATTATTTTTGTATAGCATTACATGGTGAGTAGTTGGAAAATATCTACTTTTTAATTTCTTTTATGAAATAGCATTAGTTTTTCCACGAAACGTCTAAGCTAGGTAACGGTTTTACTAAGTGCTACCAGCTCTATATGAAGCAGATACGAAAAACCTAAAAGAAAGCGAAAATAAAAAAAGTAAATATTACACGATTCTTTTTCATAAAAATTCCAAACAAATAATTTTAACATATTATATTGATATGATGAAATATATTTTTAATAAAACCTACTTATAACATGTGCACACGTAATGTTATTTCATTATTATTATTTATCTGTTGTCAATTTTACCGTGGATAGATTTGGGCGCCAAAATGACTCCATTACTCCAATAGTTAAACTCCAAGTTTTATAATTTATAATATGAACCTTATATCCTATTACATAGTGATTAATTCCTTTTCATAGATCATTTTATAAATTGTTCTGATAGTGAAGACTGGTCATAGAATAGTGGCGCGTGCCGTAGCACAAAGCACAAAAGACAAGCAGCTGCGTAGGCGCACTCACACAAACTCATAATATAATAGGGCAAGTGTTAGTAAAGTTCACGATAAATATTACTCGACCAATTAAATATTATGTAAAGGCGACGTGAATTAAATATATTATTAATATCCATACGTATCAATTATTTTTATACTTATTGAACTTTAGAAGAAAATAGTCAATTTACTAATTAATTTTATTACAATAACGTATATTATAAGGAAAACTTTAATTTAAAATTGTATAATATTTGCTTTTATTTGCTACCTACCGAAGAGTCCATGATAATTTGGTGCAATTGTCCTAAAACCACCCCTGTGTCGTCAAATTTAAAATTCCATTGGTACACGCGAACGGCTTATAGCCCGTTATTTCATTTGATATGTGTGTGTGTGACACACACATACATAATATAACGTATCGTAACTGGGTGCGACACCCCATCAAATTATTTTCCTAAAGGTACAGCTCATGGATCTTTTAATCATTAATTTTGATTAAAACTATAAAGTGGATAACTTTTAGAAAAAATTGTGATTTTGGTAGCATATTTATTCAACAAAAATATATACAATTGATTGAAATTGTTATTATTTGTTCTCATCATTTCAATAATTTATAGTTAATAATCCTACATACTCAGCCAGTAAACTTAACTTAATAAAAGATATCAATGTGTTTATTTATATATGAACATAAAAAAATATCTACATTGAACTGGAGCGATGCTCCATTCCGCCCTTTAAACGACATGTGTGCAACTAGCAAATGTAAGTACCTACCCCTGTTGATCCCCCCGCGAGTTGCGAGCCACCCCAGGTGCGGCCGCACGGCACGCGCCATTCCCATCGCGGCCGGCGTTCTGACGCCATCTACCTTACAGACGTCCTTCTAACAGTTAACTTTAACCAGCTACGTGATTTCATCATCCCGCTAGGCCGGAACTAATACAAAGTAAACAGTTATAATATGTGAAAAAAACAAATCATCTCTCCAAAATGAGTTCTATCGGCGTCGTTGTGTTCCGCAACTCACCTCTCAAAGCGCAGGTGCTACAGGAATCCGTGAATAATTCTGTGAATATAAGCAATAATGACGCGAACAACGTTAGGCGTGAAATAATTATAGTGAGGAAAAAACAAAGAGTTCAATCACCACCGAATACAGTGTCTGTGACGTCATTAGTGCGCGCTTCTGATCCTGCTAATGCAAATATTTTGACAAAACGACCCCGCCTTCGAGAAAATGTGCAAGAAGAAGCTGCAAGAAGTCCAACACCGTTAGCGGTCGCTCGAAGAAATGCGCGGGAAAGAAACAGAGTGCGTCAAGTCAATGACGGCTTTGCGGCTTTACGACGTCACATTCCAGACGAAGTGGCTTCTGCATTTGAAAACGCTAATTCCAATCGAGGACCAAATAAGAAACTCAGCAAGGTAGAAACTCTTCGCATGGCAGTGGAATATATTCGAAATCTTGAAAGTCTTCTAAATATCGGTCACGCTGACAAAGAAAATTTGTCTCGTCCTTCAATGGAATCATTTCCTTCACCAGCATCATCATCACCAAGAGAGAATAGTCAAGAACGAAGTTATTTTTCTCTCAATTCACCAGCTGTTGATGATGAAGACATGGAAGAAGATGAATTAGATGGTTCTTTACATCAATTAACAGCTCAACAGTACATTGATCTACAGCCTTCAGAAACATTCCAATTAGTTTCTACTCCTCATTTATACGAAGAAGATGATGGAAATGTTCAACCGCTCACGCCTTCGTCAGATTTATTGGGACAAGACGAAATTAATCCTAGTGTCCTAGAAACTCACTTTCCATTTCCAAATTCCGCAGAACAATTTACTGTAATCCCTGAACAAAGTTACTGCGAAACAGAAGTGCCTTTAAATGATGGGGATTTTGAAGTAAAGTACGCGGAAACCATTCATCAACAGCTTCATTCTACCTACGATGAGGACTCTGAACTCCCCCTAGATGTTATAAATCCTGATTTGATATTATCAAATAATCAATTTAAGTTTAAAGAAGAAACAAATGTGTATGTCGATAGTCCGCAATATAGCGATGTGGAATTAAAAAAGGAGCTTCCAGATATCCAAGTGACTCCAGAGGATCGTGAACAATTTGAAGAAACCTTGAAATGGTGGCAAGAAAAAACTAGACAAGCTCGATCTCTATCTAAAAGTAGCAATTAATTTATTTCTAGTTCTTAGTATTTAGAAAAATTTCCATGAACATAGGATATTTATATTTTGTGCCGATGTAAATATATTGTAATTACTTAGAAAAAACATACAGCTGTCGTTGCCAAAGAGTGTACTCGACGCGGGCGCAAGGTGTTCTGTAACGGTCACTCAATATAATGTCGACTATAAAACCTTAGCACTAAATGCTATTAATTTAGAATTGCATAACTTTTTTCTTAAAATAGTTGTAATATCAATAGTAATGAGTATTTATGGTCTATAAGATTGTAAGTTAAGTCATTAATGAAGATATATGCTAACTTATTTTCTCTCATGAACTGTAGCTTTTTATTATATTTATATATTTAACACAGTGTATCTTATTTTTATTAGGCATGTAAATAATAAGAAAATGGGGCACCCAATAATAATACAAATTATGATAACTACTCTATTCAGTGCCTTGAAGTAAAAATTATGTGATGTTAGATAATAGTTTTAAGAATAATAAATTAAATAATTTTTATCGACACCTTCTTTTATTTTTATAACCTTCTTAATAAGCGACCTTATTTTTTGTTGTAAGCCTACATATAAATTCCCAGCTTATTTTCGACATTCGATAATATTAATCACGCCATTTAGAACACATCTCCTGAATAGCAACCCCTTGAAACAAACCCCTATGCTAATGCAGCCAAATTGCTGAACGCTTAATGACCTACTTACAAAGCTTTGTAGTAGAAAAGCCGCTAGGCCGGTTCCAACATTATTATATTAGTTAACTGCAGTTTAAACTTGACTAATAATAAAAATAGTGTAAAGAAATTAGTACTACAGTAAGAACATCATCTTTTAAATAAATATAGTAAGTAAAGAATAAATAATTAATAATAACTGATAATTAATAATTAAAGAATATATATCATATTTATGTATATTTCAAAGTGGAAATTACATTACATTTTTTATTTTATCTGTATTATTAGTGAGAAATATAAATAAATAACTTGACAGTTAATTTTCTTCTTCGTCTTAATAAACATGATTTTTGATGTGTTCCGGTTCGATGGCATGTAAGCCAGGTTTTCCCCTTTCCCACCCATCCTTTCCCCAAAATGTAGTGGTTCCGATAGCGGACTACTACATTGTAATACACAAACACACAAACATCAACCATAATTATTATTAAACTAAAAATAATCGTGGATTTAATTTAAAGCTTAAGAAAATCGTGAAGCTGGGCCCAAATAACGAGCCGTTAACGGTAAGGCGGTGTAGCTATTATGATTGTAATGCGCCGCCGTTACCAACTCAAAAATACCAGATTTCAAAGGAGAGCAGAACAATCGCCGCATTTCGGGATTGGGTCGGGATTTGGGACAATATTTTATGCAAATAATTTTTTACCTTTATTTTAACGAATAATTTTATTTAAGCTCTTAAGTGATGTTACCTTAGTTATATATTATAATCTTTTATTATGTTTTATCGTTTTTCTTTATGATCACAGTCGTAATTTTTAAGTCATAAGGTATTGATATGCTATTGGATATGATATAGAAAGTCAAAATATTGTTCACTGTATAATAAAAATATTTGCATACTAATTGCTGCTTTAAAAGATTCATGTTTAGAGCCATTATGGAGTAATTCGAGAGTTTGCCTCTTGGAGAAATGTTTTTAGTTGGAAATTTTTTTTTTTCTCTTTGGCTGGTTTTTTTCTCTTTGGGGTCCGCTATGCAACACGCAATGTAGAGAACTGAATGGTATGAATACGATTTCTACCTATGTTAATTAATAATTACTAGATATGTGCAAAAATATATACAAACAAAAGAAATCTTCTTCTGATTTACAATAGTATGTACAAAATAAGTAAATTGATGAATAGGAACAAAAGACAGTATTTATAAGAAATGATTTTCATTTAATGCAGAACCACGTTGTATCCAGGATGAAGGGAGAGGTAATAGCAGGGTAAGAGGTAATAGAGAACTTCGTGTCAAGACACTCCGTTTCCGCACAATTTCGATATATTGCTTGTTAAATGGTAGAACCTCCGAATAGGAATAGATTCCACAACCAATCGCATTTATAGTCAAATAGTGTCCCACCGCGCCACGATGGCCATAACTGCTATATACCGTTAGTGATAAATATACCGGTGCACGGCAAGTTTTAATACCTTAAAACTTGTTGTTTTCCAATATAAATTAATAAAAATAATTAATAGCTTACAATTTTGTAATAGACGTAATAATGACCGAGTCTGTTTTTTTAACATTTTCTACTAGAGCTTTTATTCTGTAGCTCTACATGATTAAATTTTCGAGAGTACTTATAGAGAACATAAAGTAAAAATCCTATATTCAAAGCGAACGAAGTCGCGGGTACCACATATATACAATATATGGTTATGGATAAATGAAAACGATTTCCGAGTTAGCAAACATGCCTTACAACGTTCCACCCCGTCCGGTTTCCGGGAGCGTTAAGAATTTTAATTTCTTTTTGATTTTTTATTCATCAAATATTATATTTTACGGGTTCAGCATTGCACGCTATTTTGCCTTCCATTTAAATATTTTCCGCTTCATTCGTCAGGCACTGTTCCCTATTATTAGTGTTTTTGATACACATGAGTTAACGAAATAAATGTTACACCTATTGTAAGGAAAACAAAGAGTAAGTATGAAAAAAATAGTATGTTTATGAAATATTTCATACTAAATAAAAATTTGGGACTTTGTCAAAATTAATTAAACATTCATATATATTTTACATACGAATAAGTTAATACAAAGAAGAATATTAGGAATTGTTTCATAATATAATAAATTACATACATACATACATAGCTTCACGCTGTATCCCGCATATTGCAGGGTAGATAGCGAACCTGTACCGTGTTAAGACACTCCGTTCCCCACTTTCCGCTGTATTGAGGCATTCCGGGCTATTTATATATTAATTATATTTATATTTTTTATTTAGATTCTAGTTTATAAAGAAATAACGATTAGAGCCTATTAATGTTTATCAAGTACATCAATTTCACTTAGAGGTTGATAATAGGTAGCTATATATACTTGTTTTTCCTCAAAACAATTTACAACACTTTCAGCAAGATTATTACTGTTGCTAATATGTTCATATCATATTTATATCTACATTGGCAATTTACACGGATTATTGCAATCATCAATGATTAATAGAATATACTTTTGTCATACATTATCGTAGTATATTCATTTTAAATATTAATAAAATCCAGCATAATATTTTTTTCTTTTTTTATTTTATTTTAAAAGTATATCATTGTTTCTAAACAACTTCTTTACCACTGAAGGACAAAACAATTAAGCAAACTTAAACACAAGTGCTGCCTCTTCAAATTGAGTGCACGAGTATGTTAATTGTGACCGATAACTGATCCTAATATTACGTACTTACATAAAGAGTGTATTCTAGTATATTTTCAAACATATTTATATCTTCTAAATTTACTTAACTTTACGTCAAAATAACATATTTTAAAGTATAGTTGGGCTATAAGGAAAATAATAACAGATTCGTGAGAAAATGAAATTAATACCGATAATAATTATTATTATGCATTTGATATAAGGTATACTCGGTACCTTACACAAGGAAGAAATCCTGATCGATGCATCAAAAAGTCCGTTAGAAGGCACTATACCTTTTGTTATTTTTCGGTTGAAGTAGAAATGAACACTCTTGATACTTTTAATATTTGAAAATTAATACAGTTAATTTATATTATTCATACAACTATAATAAGTAAAGTAATGGTTCCTTATTAAAAATTTTATTAATAATTTAAATATAAAGTATACCGTAACTAAGAGTAATTTAAAAAAAATAGATATTAAAAATACCTTAAATTTAGAATCTTTTTAAATTTTATGAATTTTATTTTTTATGAAATAGAAATCAAAAAGAAAAATAGATTCTTACGTAAATATTTTAGACTAAATTATCATATAAATATTTGAACTACAACTATAAAGTATCAAAATATACAGTAAGAAGTACACACGAAACGCGAAGTGAAGTCAAAGAAGCTACCCTATTGTTGTTATATTTATTCTTGCGTAGATCTTCGGTGAGTCTTTCATCGAGGTCGCCTCCATTGTCGCAGGGTTCATGGGAACGGGCAAAAAACGGACTTTGCTTAGAGACTTACAACGTACAAAACTGAATAAGCACTTTTTCAACGCATATCTTGCATTGGCAAGATCCACGTGTTCGACTATAATCTGCCTTTGGGACCTTAGACATTGATGCAAAAGCTTTTGTCTAAAAATTGTTATTATTATTAAAATTAACAGGTAGGTAACATCTATGATATGATATAGAACTACTTCTGTAGTAACTATCGTCTTGCTCAGATCTCTTGTATCAAATGACACATTACTTTAATTAAATGTGTTTAAAAAGTTTGTTTCAAATATAAAAATAAGTTTGTTCGACAAGGATATTTACCATGTATTGTTTTTTTATTTTGTACTCCCCGATATTTCGATAGCTGTTGCAAGCACCATGATCACGGGTAAACTTACCCGTACTACTTTATTACTACCGTACGTAATTTCTGCACTGAGTTTACCCGTGATCATGGTGCTGCAACAGCATCCCGAAATATCGGGAGTCAAATAAAGCACAATACATAACATCAGATATTTCTGCCTAACATGTGAGCCATAAGAGTTTAAATTCATATATTATTTCAAATATTTTAAAAATGTTTTATGAGTAAG
>JAKGSA010001499.1:7258-56458 GCA_033558755.1 Philaethria dido | reverse complement strand
TACTAGATGCGTTGCCAACCTAGAGGATACAGATGGAAAGGGAGGATAATGTAGTAGTCCGCTATCGGAACCACCACATTTTGGGGAAAGGATGGGTGGGAAAGGGGAAAACCTGGCTGACATGCCATCGAACCGGAACACATCATAAGATATTTGGCGGTTCGTCTTTGACATGATAGTGGTCGCGAGCCAGACGGAGGACGAACCTCCTACCACCAAACAAAAAAACCAAACAAATTTTAAATTGAGTGGCGGAACTCAACGCCACACTTTGCTTTGCTTGTTACCAAACCCAGGAAATGAAAATACTAAACTTTTACATTTCCTAGAGTGGGAATCGAACCCACAAGCTGTCGCGTATACAGTTACACGCTTGTGCCTCTGCGCCACGACAGGCGTAAAGATATTATCAACTTTATTAATATAACATTAAGGTTGAAATTTGCTTGATATAAAACTCTAGTTACCATAAGGATTAGATCGGTTATCATTGTGTTACAGTTTATTCAGCGGTGCATTTCAATTATTAGCAAATATTAACATTACAATGTTTCATAATTTAAGTTTGTTTTGTTAAGTAAATACAATAGTGCCGCGGAGTTTACTTCTCTTGAATGCGATAGGTGTACGAGGGTAGTCCCAAAAGTACCCGGCCTAACGAGGAAAAAACGATTTTTTTTGGAAAATCTTATGATATTTCTTAACATAATCTCTATTTAGCTCAATATACTTCTCCCAGCGATTTTTTATCGCTTCGATACCCTGTTTATAGTAAGAACAGTAGAACTCATCAAAATAGCTAACAACCGCGGACTCTACCTTTTCATTGTTGGCAAATCTTTTACCACCGAGTCATTTTTTCAGGTTTGGAATAAGAAAATAGTCAGAGGGGGCTAGTTCTATCGAGTAGGGTGCGTGAACAAGCAATTAGAATTTCATCTCGTTTATTTTTGCCATTGCGAATACGGATGTGTGAACTGGCGCATTGTCGTGATGAAACAACACCTTTTTCTTTGACAAATACGGTCCTTTTTGTTTGATTTCATCACTCAAACGCTGCAATAAAATTGCATAATACTCGCCATTGATTATTTTCCCTTTTTGAAGGTAATCGATGAAAATGATTCCATCCGCGTCCCAAAAAATGACGCCATGACCTTGCCAGCGGATGGAATTGATTTAGTCTTCTTCAGAGCCAATTCTTCCCTTCCAGTCCATTATTTTGAATGTTTTTTCACCTCAGGCGTTAAGTGGTGGAACCACGTTTCATCTATGGTTATGAATCATCGCAAAAACGGAGCTTTATTGTGGCGAAACTTAGCTAAACAATTGATTTAAACATCTTCACGACACTGATTTTGATTTGCTGTGAGCAAGTGCGGCACGCATCTTGCGCACAGCTCTCCCATATCCGAATTGTCGGTTACTGTATGATGTATTGCAGTTTTTGAAATGCTTATCATGTCAGCTAACTCACGCACTTTCAATTAACGGCTATCTAACACTAATTTGTGAGTTTTCGTCACTGTTTCTGGCGTGGTCCCCTCATTTGGTCGACCACTGCGATATTTGTCTTGGCAGCTCGTATGGCCTCAATTAAACTCAGCTATCCAATATTTTACATTCGTAAACGAAGGAGCAGACTCTTCTCGAGTAGAATCTAGCTCGGCTTGGATATCGGTAGGACTGAGACCTTTCAAATGAAAGTATTGTATCACAAAACGATGACCAATTTTCTCTATGTTTACAAATCTACTGAGAGCGTTCACTATCGATGGCTGTTAACCAAATAATAATAGGCGGATCTCTCCAAACTTCAAATATAAGCTATATAAGAATGTTACTTCCGACCACAGCAATCGTTTACAAACTACGAATACCACATATGAGTCAGGCCGGGTACTTCTGGGACAGCCCGTAGGTTCAATTATCGCTCGAAGATTTAATTTGCCTCAATTCGGCAGAAAGTGGAGATTAAAAATGTTAAAAGAGAACGGAGTGTCTTAACACTAGGTTCCCTTAACCTATTATGTACGGAATACAGCGTCAGGCAAAAAAAGATTTAATTGTAGGTACCAGGGGCAAGGGGTAAAAAGCCGAAGCATATTTAGGGAAGCCGGTACATATATTTAGGGAAGCCGGTATTTTTTAGAGAAGCCGATATATTTAGGAAAGACGGTATATGTAACGATGTAACGTTAATTAGAAATTTCACTACTGAATTTTGATGACGACCTTTTTTTTAGGGGGTTTTATATGTCAGAATGCTAATTGTGGGTAATGCTGGTTTTATATGAAGAATGAAAAAAAGTGGGCATAAAATTGCAAAAAAAACAAGCTCTGACATCTTAGACACCTAAAATAAAGATCAACGCCGAAATTCGATAGTGAAATTACTAAATAGATGTACCAACTTCCCTAAATATATACTGGCTTCTCTAAATTTAAAATTTTTACCCCTCGCCACTGCACAGTTGTCAGAGATAAAGTAGTGTAAAGACACTCTTTCCCTACTTTCCGCCTCAAATCAAGACCTACTAAGAACCCCAAAGCCACAATTAATAAAAAAAACTGGATGTCTAAAATATACTTATATTAATAGAATATTTTTGACTCAACATTTTTGCAATAAACGGAATAGAATGGAATGGAATAGAATGGAGTGTCTTAGCACTAGGTTCTCTGGTTCCCTCTGCCTACCCTGCTATATGCGGGTTACATCGTGAAGTTAAAAAAAAAAAGTTTTTGCAATAAAATAATAAATGCATAGATATGAAAAACACAAAAGAAAAACGCAATGCAATTTAATTTACAATTACTTAGTAATACTTATTTCCTTCCTTCTTACTTTCCTCATATTTATATTTTTAGATCTAGATAATTAAAACGCTTGCGTTACTGAGTGACTGACAGACAACGTACAGGCGAAAATACTGGACATAGAAAGCTGAAATTTGTATGCAGTATGTGGCATATAGGCTCCTTGGGCACTCCCCAAGGAGCCTATGTGCCAAATTTCAGCTTTAGAGGAACTAAGAGAGAATTTCTACGAAAACGGAAAAAAATGGATTTTCAAGAAAATATATTTAGAAAACGTATAAAAATTTGAACGCAGTGGGACTCGAACCCGCGCCTCTTGGAAACCGTCCAAGCACTCTGACCACTAAGCCATGCGTTTAAGAATTTCGACGCAGCCGGATATAGAACGCATGGCTTAGTGGTCAAAACGCTTGGACGGTTTCCAAGAGGCGCGGGTTCGAGCCCCGCTGCGTTCAATTTTTTATATGTTTTCTAAATATGTTTTTCGTTTCCTAAATGTGTGATTAATACTTTAAAACTTAAAAAAAAATAGAATTTTAGATTTTACGATCTCTCGTATAATTTAAGCAAACGAAGCTCGCCTGGACTATCACATTATACTGACACTATCACATCATACATACAAATCGCAATTATATTGTAACTAAATTATATTGTAATATTTATTGTGGAAGAGCGGGGTCTTCTAATACAGGCATTTCTTGCTTAAAGGAGGGCTCCAATCACAATCTAACAGAACATCTTTGTGAAAGTAATAAATTATTTTATATTTGTATTGTATTTGTATCACTGCACCACAATATATTAGAGATACGAACCAAATCCTAAGCTCTCACATTTCTAAAACAGTGACGCATCAATCAATACACGAACGATTTGTCTAACCCTGTTTGCTTGAAATGATGAATGTATGTATGGAATAGCATTACCATATAACGATACTATGTAATATGAGTTTTTCTAATTTAAATAACAAAAACCTGTCGTGGCGCAGAGGCACAAGCGTGCGACTGCAAACGCGACAAGTAGTAGGTTCGATTCTCACACCAGGAAATGAAAATATTAAATAATATTTAGTGTTTTTATTTCGTCGCTCTTGTAACAAAATCCACTTCGAAGTGAACAGTAAGAAGTACAACTATTATGAATAACTCGTTTGAGTTATTTGTCATACGATAAAACGTTATGTGGTGAATTCGGAGTGGATCAATTTTGGCGATTCTTTTTTTTATGTTAGTAAGTACTTTGATTTAGTACGGTTTAAATTTAGTTAAAATTGGATGAGTAATTTACAATTTTTTTTATTTTTTTTTTGCTTCACGCTGTATTCCTCATATAGCGGGGTAAGCAGAGGGAAGCTGAGAACCTAGTGTTAAGGCACTCCGTTCCCCACTTTCCTAATAAATCCGTCATTAATTTATTGTAATTTACAAAAGGTAAGCCGGTGGTAATCGTGTTATATGGACGCTTCGCCACTAGTATGTTAATACACTAGCTTATTCTGCACAAGCCTATATGCTATTTAATATAAATACTATAATACTAGGATACCTTTGAGAATATGAAAGCTAGATCAGAATTTACAAACAGTAAGGACCTAGTATATCTAAATAGCTCTTGGGAAATCAAACTTGTTATCTTCATCTTAATAAATAATAACGCATGACAACTGAAAGTCAAGAAATGTTGACCCTATGTAGTTTTGATAGAGGACTCCGGAATTCGCTTCGTTCGTGATAACGTTTTTCATAATAACCCCTGACTGCAAAGATTAAAAATTTAAAAGAAAATATCCAGTAACGTAACGTGTGATTTTTTCAACCAACTACCACCATTCACTATGCCATAATTTAGCCGACTGTTTAATGATAATTTGTGTTAATATCTATACATACAAACATAGCTTCACGCTGTATCACGCATATAGTAAGGTAGGCAGAGGGAACCTAGTATTAAGACACGTGTTTGCAGTCAAACGTTTTTGGTACAAAGATGGCTGTTTTCAACTATTTCATATAATAAACACAGACTTAAACATTTATTATAATGTATTTATTTTTCAGAAACCAGAGCCTGTAACGATTCCCATACGCTTGTTTATAATTTAATTGTTTATTATTTTAAATTTATTTTTAGATATACTACATATGGGTAATCTGACGTTGGTGTGACGTTCATCGGACCAAATGTTAAGAATGCGCATCTCACTATGATTTTTATACTATTATTACTGTCCTGTCGAAGCGCAGAGGCACAAGCGTGCGACTGTAAACGCTACATGTTGTGGGTTCGATTCCCACTCCTGGAAATGTAAAATTTAGTATTTTCATTTCTTGGGTTTGGTAACAAGGCAAAGCGCGGCGTTGAGTTCCGCGCTCAACACGCAATGCCTCAATTTGGCGGAAAGTGGGGAACGGAAATGTTGAAAGAGAATGGAGTGTCTTAACACTAGGTTCTCAGGTTCCCTCTGCCTACCCCGCTATATGCGGGATACAGCGTGAAATTAAAAAAAAAAGAAAAAAACTTTAAAGTCTATTATTTTACAAAAGCGTGTTTGTATCTAATAATCATAGTTCATATGTTTGAATTTTTTCAATGAATTATTACACATATGTATATACATGGGTATAGGTATAATGCGGGTATAATATTATTATTTGTTGTTATCTCTAGTATGTAAAACTAAAATAAGGCTTGTTCCTAACTAAATATGATATTTTTTTCAAATTTATCATGTGATGTTGATGAGTTCTATTGGCTTCTACATCATAACAATATCTCATCATTTTGTGTTGAGAGGCGAAATTTAGCACCGAGCTTTGTCTTGCCAGAGCGAAGTAATAGAAATATATTATATATATAGCCTGCTATGTGTGGGTTACAGCGTGAAGCAAAAAAATACCTCTCGTGTTTACAGTCAGGCACTATGCAACGGTGGCCTTTATTTAACTTGTTACTTTACTATTCCTTTTTGTAAAATAGTGTGTAAAGAACCTAAAGAGTTATCAATTTAAGGAAAACTATTATATATGCGCGAATAGAGCACTTATTCAAATCTGAACAAAATTATTCAGCATTCATATAACAGAAAAACAATACATATTCATTATAATTACATATTGATATAGAGACAGTGCCATGTCCATTGCGTTTCAGTAGCACACTGGTAAAAAAACATACGGCGTTGAGTTCCGCAACTAACACGCATGATTTTGAATTCGGACAGAAAGCCGAGAACGGAGGCATTAGGGTCGTTTTGACTGTACTGCTATACAAAGGCTTTATACAAGAGAAGAAACTCAAACTGTATCATATTGAAGACAGCTTTGGCACAGAGGCATAAACGTGCAACTGTAAACACGACAGGTCGTGAGTTTGATTCCCACTCCAAGAAAAGGAAATATTACATATTTATAATAATTTATATTTAGTATTTTCATTTCCTTGCTCTGGTAACAAAGCAAAGCGCAGCATTCAATTTCGTCACTCAGCCCGCAATGTCTCAATTCGGCGGAATGTGGGGAACGGAAATCTTAATAGAACGGAGTGTCTTAATACTAGGTTCTCTGGTTCTCTCTGCCTACCTTGATATACGCGGGATAACGCGTGAATTTAAAAAAAGATAGACAACATATCGAACTGTCGATCAAAGGTCACAGCGCAATATTGACAATGGCGACGCAGGTGTGTTTATTTGCGACGGAGGTATGACGTACTTAATACATATAGCGACTTTTAGGCTGCGGTTGTCATAGAACGTGAAATATAAAACATAAGGTAGAAATGGCATCAAAATATAAACATATTAGCTTCGTGAGGCCGTCGTGGCGCAGTGGCACAGAGTATAACTGTCAGCGCGAGTGGTTGTGGCTTCGATTCTCTCGAAGAAAGATAATATTTCATTACTTTTGTCTTTAGTAAGACAAAACGCTAAGTTCCGCCTATCAGCAATGCTTAGATTTTGGGCGGAAGGTGGCGTACAAAGTTTCTTAACAGTAAAGGCTTAGTTTCAATTTTCAATTTTCAATCCTTTACATTTGCTTTAATCTAAAATAAGTCAACGCCTGTCGTGGCGCAGAGGCACAAGCGTGCGACAGTAAACGCGACAGGTTGTGGGTTCGATTCCCACTCCAGGAAATGGAATTTTTCATTTCCTGGGTTTGGTAACAAGGCAAAGTGCGGCGATGAGTTCCGCCACTCAGCACGCAATGCCTCAATTCGGCGGAAAGTGGGGAACGGAGTGTCTTAACACTAGGTTATCTCTGTCTACCCTGCTATATGCGGGATACAGCGTGAAGCTACGTATGTATGTATCTAAAATAAGATAAAAAGTAATTTTATAAGACGTCCATAACTAAATAAATTAAAATTGACGATTGCATTTTTAAAGTTAAAGCTTAAATATTTGTCCGATTTTTCTTGATTTAATTATTTATCCCATATATAAATATAAATAATACAAATCCTTCAGAGTAATAAAAGTAAAAATGCTATACATCTATATGTAAATATGTGAAGCAAATACTTTAGATCCCTTTTTGCGAAAATTACGCGGACGGAGGAGCATGAAACACACTTATAGTTTATGTAGAGGAGGAGTGCAGAATGCTAATACTTTTTTTAAAATAATGCATAAAAAGTATATACACACACTACCATGGCTTGACATCCATGTTTATACAAAGTTACATATATATTACTTAAGACAACGCGTTGTTAACGCGTCGACGGGGACACTATTACAGTAGAATCATCAACTGATATATCCCTAGTCCATATCATTTCTACATGTTGTTCTATGTATCATACGCATTTCTCCCATATAACGATGTCCTATTGAATATTGACGCGTTTATGGGCTTAGGTCAGTTGGACTTTATTTGGCAAAGTTTTGGCTTGAATTATATTAAAAATATCTTTTTAATCACTTCACGTGTAATATTAAGGCCAGATTCCATATATAAACATATAGAAATATAATAAAGATTTTAGAAAAGAAAATCGAATTTAACTAAAATGCACTAACATATGATATTATTACGAATAACTCAAAAACTCTTCGTCAGATCTTTTCACGTCGAAAGCACTAGCTATCCTATAAAAAAGGAATCATCTAAATTAGTTCACCCAGTAAAAGTTATGTTTTACACACATAAAAAACATTGAGAACCTCCTGCTTTTTTTGAAGTCCGTTATCAGGTAAGTTATCTACATATAACTACGAGAAGCAAAAACTTTTTTTTGAAAATTACGCGTACGGAGGAGCAAGAAACTTGGCACACTTATACTTCATATAGAGAAGGAGTGCAGAATGCTAACATTTTTTTAAAATAATGCATAAAAAGTGTATTAATTTAACAAAATAAATGCTACACACATTACTATGATTTGACATATTGGTGTCAAACATAGGTTTATATAAAGTGACATATACATTGCTAAGCACAACGCGTTGTTAACGCGTCAACGGAGAAAGTAGTATAACTTAATACTACTGCAGCGCCCATATAAAGAAAAATATTTAACTGTCCTCCTTGGTCTGGTTATGTAAAATGCGGCGTTTAAATCCACCACTCAACTCGTAAAGTTTATAAATTGTGCAGAAAGCGGAGAGCGGAATAACTTAATGAATCTTTCTCTGTTTACCATGATACTAATTATTATAGCTTCAAGCTTTATCTCTAGCGGGGTAGTCGGACGGAGCTTAACGCTGCGATCCCTGCATACTTTCGCCTCGTCCGCAGTCATGAACCTCTTTATACATGTCCTCCGGGGAGTCCTCATGTTTTGTACGTGACCTTCCTTCAGTATCATTCATACTGTGCTCTCGAAGGTCAACCTAGGGACAGACCTATAGGGGAAGACCCTTATATGTCTTACGCTAACTCTTGCATCATATATCTTTTAAATATTTACTTTAATTTAATGTTGTCAAAAAAAAAAGAATTAGTCTTAGTTCAAAGTAGCGCAGTCTCTAATGTTTTGTGTTTGGACGTTTACTACGGGATTGTTTTGACTTCGATTCCCAACTAGGGACATGATTAATTATTGAATTAATGATTGCATTTTAATATTTCTTTGCTCTGGTTAGACAAGGCGGCGTTAAGTTCCGCTACTCAAGAAAGGAAGGTGGTCAGATACAACCTAGACCCAAAATCGAGATATTGTGAGCGGTGGAAATCAACACCACGCTTTGCCCTATTACCAGACCCAGGAAATGAAAACAATAAATATTACTTAATATTTGAATCATTGGGAATCGAACCCACAACTAATCGCGTTTACAGTCACATTACGACACTGAGACATATTTATTTTTATATACGCTTTTAGTGCCTTAATTGTTATAATTGTAAGAACGGAAACGAAAGCCATAATAAATTAATAAAAGAAGAAATTCACACCAAAATAACTCTATTAACCTAACTTTTACATTCGATACGTAATATTTCCTCCTTTCATACTCGTATAATAATAAGGAAAATAAGCTTTTACTTTAAATCGATATCTCATATTTTATCACGAACACTTTGTTGTCCGACACTCATATAAAAACCGGCTTCGTGCTTTTTTCACGCAGTTACTTTTATTATTTTTTGACGGTAAGACATAGCGCGGCGTTGAGTTCCGCTGCTTAAAAAGGAATATCTCGAATTCGGAAAGCAGCTTAAAGCAATCATATATCCTCTTTGATTTTCGCGATTATTACACACATATTGGTAGACTGTGACCTACCTGTGACCACGGACTACTGTAAAGTGTTCGAAACATCGGGTTTCCAAAAATGTATTTCAGAATACTAAAATATACGCGATTAATCCGGTTAAAATAGTTTCATTTAATATAATCATATATCCGTTAAAAAAAATAGAACTCACTGTATAGTCATAGAAAACACTCTTATTTATACTTCTTATTTGTACATTTATTTGTTAAGTAACGGAACTCAACGCCGTGCTTTGTCTTATCGGAGTATTTCCCCGAATAGGAACTGAACCTATAACCTATCTTGCTTACGGTCAAACGCTGTTCCACTGCGACGACTTCATTTATATTAATATTAAGGATCTATATAAAACATGTTTACTTAACAAAGCTTGTGAAATGTTAACCGACTTCTAAAAAGAAGGAGGTAATTAATTTGAATGTATTTTTATATGTATCGCTAACCTTTTCACCGGCTGAACAAATTTTGATGACTTTTTAAATTTTAATTTCTTTTTTTTTTAACTTCACTCTGTATCCCACATACAGCAGGGTAGGTAGAGGGAACCTGACAACCAAGTGTTAAGACACTCCGTTCTCTTACAACAATTCCGTTCCCCACTTTCCGCCAAATTGAGGCATTGCGTATTGAGCGGCGGAACTCAACGCCGCGCTTTGCCTTTTTACCAAACCCAGGAAATGAAAATACTAACATTTCCTGGAGTGGGAATTGAACCCACAACCTGTCGTGTTTACAGTCGCCACGCTTGTGCCTCTGCGCCACGACAGGTATTAAATTTTTATAGATAACGCAAATACAAAAACCTGCTTCTTCCTCTCTCCCGCATTTTTTTCATTTCTGGTACAGCAACTTTAACGCCGCCCTTTAGAATCGAACCCGCGATCAATATTTCTAGTAAAACGCCACTGCGCCACGTTGGTCTCATTAAAATTAAGATTCAATACAAAATCATGTTTATTTAGTACGAGAATATGACACTTCCTACATTTAGCGCTGTACGGTATTTCACAAATTAGCGCCTATAGTAATATTGCCGGTTTCGAAGAAACTTATGTTCCTTATTGTATGAAAGGGGGAAATAATATTATGTTTTGTACGTAAAAGTTAATTTTAAATAGCATTTTAAAGTATCTTGTCTTGGCGCAGAGGAACAAGCGTGCGACTGTAAACGTGACAGGTTGTGGGTTCGATTCTCACTCCAGGAAATAAAAATATTAAATAATATTTAGTATCCGTTCCTCACTTTCCGCCAGATTGTGGCATTGCGTGTTGAGTGGTGGAACTCAACGCCGCGCTTTGCCTTGTTACCAAACCCAGAAAATGAAAATACTTCATTTCCTGGAGTGGGAATCGAACCCTCAATCTACCTACTCTCTGCCTACCCTGCTATATGCGGGATACAGCGTGAAGCTAAAAAAACAAAGTATTATAAGAAAATTCTAGTATTTGTAACAGCAACATCACAGCCTAGATCTCAGCTGACAGTTACCCATTGTTCTCTGACATTGTCCGTGTTCATTAACTTTAGCGTACATTATTACTGTTTTGTATTTTCTTAGCACATGTAGAGTGTTATGTGGGAGTGATTCTATTGAATTATTTTTAAATATTAATATGTTATGTTATGAGCGAATGTCGTGGGGCAGAGGCACAAGCGTGCGTCTGTAAACGCGACAGGTTGTGGGTTCGATTCTCACTCCATGAAATGGAATTTTTCATTTCGTGGGTTTGGTAACAAGGCAAAGTTCCGCCACTCAGCACGCAATGCCTCAATAAGACGGAAAGTAGGTAATGGAGGGTCTTAACACTAGGTTCACTGTGCCTACCCTGCTATATGTGGGATACAGAGCGAAGCTATGTATGTATGTATGTATGGATGTATATTCATTATGATAGGAGGAATACGTGAAGATAAAAACTATGTATATATTAAGGTCACATGAATTGGAGATTATATATATATATATTATAAAGGGCGGAAAGTGGAGGACGGAGACTATGACTACACCGTTAAGTAAGAAAAAACGTGACAAAAAAGAAAACATAAACAAATATTGTCATATGAAGGTTATTAGTTACAAATAACAGGAAGAAGTGGTTAAATTTAACATATACAACGTCTTTTCAAGCAACAAGTTGTATTTTTAACCGATATACAAAATAAGGTAGTTCTGAATTTCACTGTGTTTTTATGTGTATTTTACCCCATAACTTTTTACTAAATGAACCAATTTTGATGATAATATGACAGTACTGCTTCTCATGTGGTCCCATTTGAATTTAGTTCAGATCTATCTAGTAGTTTTTGAGCTATTCGTAATAATTTAACTTTTTAGTGCATTTTAATTGAAATTGGTTTTCGTTTTATGTTAAAATCTTAATTATAAAGCAACTAATTGTATTTTCCCTATGAGGGAACGGGATTAGAATACAATCCCCTCCGTCACTGGGTAGCGTCCCGTAAGAGGCGGGTATCCCAGTAGTTTGGTGGTCGGAGGTTCCTCCTCCGACTGGCTCGCGATCACTATCATGTCAAAGACGAACCCGATGTGTTCCGGTTCGATGACATGTAAGCCAGATTTTCCCTATTCCCATCCTTCCTTCCCACCCATCCTTTCCCCAGAATGTAGTGGTTCCGATACCGAAGGCAAGGTAGTAGACCTTGTCCTCTCTTTCCATCTGTATCCCTCGATCTGCAACGCATTTACCATCAGGTGGTCCTTCTGCTCGTTTGCCCTCCGTTATCCATAAAAAAAATCAAAAAACCGTCCTCCGTTATCCATAAAAAGTTCAAAGAGGTAAATATCTAATAGATATAAATCAATCTAGTTCTAACCACAGTTCAAAATTAGTCCATTCCTAGAACGACATACGCAATACACTACGGGAGGGATTTAATCGCTATGTAGTCCACGTAGAGTACTGTCAATACGATATTACTCAAATATACTTAAATATACACACTAAAATCACCTTTATTTCTTTACAATAGAGATTACATTCCCATAAGCATATGTTTCGGGGAATAAATCGTTTAAAAGTACAAAATTGAACTCTCTTATAGGGTGTTAAGGTTTAAAATTGTTAAAATAGGTTCCAAATAGGTTGCAAAATATATGCCAGTACAATGCAAAGCGTGATGGCTATAAACATGATGTATTACCATATATATAGTATGTATATGGCAACGTATTATGTGGTGACAGGTCAATTGTGAATATGATTCAAGTGATAATAATATTGTTGTATCGTTTCTAAATAGCTGTGTTGATCTATTTATATATAGGTTATTTTTTTTTACGCCTGTCGTGGCGCAGAGGCACAAGGGGTTCGATTCCCACTCCAAGATATGTAAGTTTAGTATTTTCATATCGAATCGAAGAATTTCGAATTTGGTAACAAGGCAAAGCACGGCGTTGATTTTCGTCACTTAGCACTCAATGCCTCAATTCGAAGGAGAGTGGGGAATGGAGTGTCTTTACACTAGGTTCCCTCTGCCTACCTTGCTATATGCGGGATACAGCGTGAAGCTATGTATATGTATGTATGGTCACACTGGTTAAATAGAGTGCGGCGTTGAATTCCACCACTTAAAGCGCGGCGAAACGTTTCGTTATCAACATGCAATAATCTCGATTTCTCGTTTCTTATATATATATATTAACCCCACCGTGTGATTGTAGATTCAATTCCCATTTAGGAGAATTTAAGTCATGTTCATTTTCTTCGCTCTTGTACGTAAACGTTGGGTTGACTTCCACCACTCAACATGCAGTAACTCAAACTCGGGCGGGAAGTAGAAAACGGAGTGTTTGTTCTTAACACTCTCTCTTTAAGCGCTGGTATCCATAACACAAGTTAAATCTTATAATGGGTACCACATTTTATAAATACCAGAGCCAAAACAATAAAAATCATATGAAGAAGATCATATTATGTATCTAGTTACTGTGTAACTTTTCTTTTAGTCCAATAAAGATATTATTTATTTATTTATTTACTTTCAAAAGTATTTCATTTAATGTCAGTTTTATTCAAACATTAGATTTCGACGAAAGCCAAAGAGAAATTACGAGCTATCATATGATCCGAAAGCGATTTCATCATTCACGATAACACTAACCTACATTCACGATCTAAATACAATTGATTGATAAGAGATAAAACTAATCTGGTGAACCATATTGGCGAATTAAATATCGATATATAAAAGGAAATTCTTTTGTCAAATTTACATATGTAAGTTTTTTTAATTAGAAGAATTGCTAGGAAATACATACTTTCACAATGTGTCGAATGAATATGTTACATACATTTGTAGAGACTCAAGTCACTCCGTTTACCATTTTTCGCATTCAAAATATTGCATGTTGAGTAGCAGAAATCAACACAGCATCTTACCAGAACGGACTGATTTCAAATAAAATTCACTAAAGTGCAACAAAATTATTACGAATAACTCAAAAACTATTCTCTAGATTTGAACTAAATTTAAATGGGACCTCATCAGAAGTACTAGCTATCGTGTGAATAAAGAATTATCAAAAATGGTTAACTTAGTAAAAAGTAAAGCTAAAAATACATTTTTTTTTAGCTTCACGCTGTATCACGCATATAGCAGGGTAGGCAGAGGGAACCTAAGAACCTAGTGTTAAGACACTTCGTTCCAATAACATTTCCGTTCCCCACTTTCACGCCTGTCGTGGTGCAGAGGTACAAGTGTGCGACTGTAAAGCGACAGGTTGTGGGTTCGATTCCCACTTCAGAAAATCAAGTTTTTTTTATTTTCTGGTAACAAGTTTGGCAAGTTTGGAAAGTGGGGAACGGATTTGTTGAAAGAGTACGAAGTGTCTTAATACTAGGTTCTCAGGTTTCCTCTGCCTACCCTGCTATATGCGGGGTACAGCGTGAAGTTAAAAAAAAAGCTTTCCGCCGAATCGAGGCATGAGATGAGACGTGCTGAGTGGCGGAACTCAACGCCGCACTTACCAATACACATAAAATAACATAAACGAATAACAATGTTGACTTTTAACATCATATTACACGTAACTCTCATATTATCCGTTCATTGTGCTTATATGCAAATACTGATATTCACACTACAGTAACGAGTGCCACCTACTATATATTACCATATATGTATGAACGTATGCGAAATGCTTATTTCATTATATTACCGCGTGACTTTTTGAATTATTTGTAGGTAATTACTATAATAATATGTGTAGAACAAACTTTGGATGCTTTTCAATAATAGTTAAGGTTTTAACAAACAAAGAAAGAATTCCGGCTTCAAATAGAATGTACTAAAGAGTACATTTATTACGAATAGCTCAAAAACTAATTATTGGATCCTAATTTATTTAAATCAACCACATTAGGATCACTATCTGGTAGGTATTATATAAAAAATAATAATCAAAACTACTTCACCCAGTAAAAAGCTAGCTAGCTATGGTAACATATAAAAACATAGAATTGAATTATATCACTGCTTTTTGGAAATTGGTTAATAATTTATCAGGAAAATATTCAATTATAAAATAAATTTTACTCTCTTAACATAAATATGTGTTGACAGGTTGTGGGTTCGATTCCAACTCCAGGAAACGAAAATATTGAATAATATTTAGTATTTTCATTTCTTCGCTCTTATTTATTTATTAAGTTTATAAAATACTGCCATTTCCCTTTGCCCTTTCCCACCCATCCTTTCCCCAAAATGTGGTGGTTCTAATAGTGGACTACTACATTGTCCCCCCTTCCATCAGTATCCTCTAGGTTGGCAACGCATCTACAACATCTCTGGTGTTGTAGATGTCTATGGGCGAAGGTAACCACTTACCAGGTGGTCCTTCTGCTCGTTTGCCGTCCGTTATCAATAAAAAAAAAATACTGCCATATGTTTCACATACAGTTATATATAAAGTGACACTTACTTAGTACTAGGGGCTACTAGTACAAGTTAAAAAGATATCCCACCTATGCTAAATGCCGCTAAGTGACATGGGTTTTAATAAACCCCAATAAGAATTGGGTAAGGCAAAGCGCGGCGTTGAGTTCCGCCACTCAGCATGCAATACCTCAATCTGGCGGAAATTGGGGAACGGAATTGTTAACGGAAAGAGAACGGAGTGTCTTAACACTAGGTTCTCAGGTTCCCTCTGCCTACCCTGCTATATGCGGGACATAGCGTGAAGGTAGAAAAAAAAAAGAATTGGGTTCGATTCCATCTTTCTTAGAAGACATCGTGGCACTGTGTGACAAAGACTGGCTGTAAACGCAATAGTCATGGATTCGATCTCTACTCGAGGCAAAGATTATTTTAAATTATTTTCATTTCCTCTATCTATCAAGACAATATCAAGACAAAGCGCGGAGCTGCGTTCCGCCACTCAAATCCTAATTTTCTGGCGGAAAGTGGAGGGCATAGTGTCTTAACACTAGGATCTCTCCGACTTGGTGCGTGAAGCTGTAAATAAATATTATCATAATTATTATAATGGTCATCTTACAATAACAATTGATACTTTAGATTCATCAGTTATCAATTTAAACTAGATTTTTTGCTGTCAGTAATTAGCAAGGCAGTTTGCGTCGTATGAATAATTGTTTATCTTTTATCACTTCACTCCTTTTTTTTGTGACGAGTGATAAAACTCTCCATTATTCTGTTTTCGCTTATATAGATAATGTTAATGATAATGGTAAACGCGACAGGTTGTGGGTTCGATTCCCACTCCAGGAAATGGAATTTTTCATTTTCTGGGTTTGGTAACAAGGCAGAGAGCGGCGTTGAGTTCCGCCACACAGCACGCAATGCCTCAGTTCAGCGGAAAGTGGGGAACGGAGTGTCTTAACACTAGGTTCCCTCTGCCTACCTTGCTATATGCGGGATACAGCGTGAAGCTATGTATGTATGAAAATTATGTTCTCCATATATATTACCGTGGTAATTAAATAATTTTTATTAGAATCCGGGTATATGTATATTACTCGAGTAATAAAACTACATGTTGCGATTTTTTTATAAGAACATTAAAATATTATTTATATAATATAAAGTTATCGTTATATTATGACCAAATTACACTCAATAATGTAATAAATATTTAATAATTGTTGCCCATATGCTGTTCTTATGTATAAGCTATATTACTTTTGGTAACAAGGCAAAGCGCGGCGTTGAGTTCCGCCACTCAACACGTAATGCCTCAATCTGGTGGAAAGTGGGGCACGGATTTGTTGAAAGAGAACGGAGTGTCTTAACACTAGGTTCTCATGTCCTCTTGCTACTTCCTACCCTGCTATATGCGGGATACAGCGTGAAGTTAAAACAAAACAAGCATCTAAAGGTTCACATTTCTAACCGACGTTAAGTTTTTGAGTAATAATTTTACTTTCTAGTGCAGTTCATTTCTTCTTTGTTAAAAACTTAATAACTAATACTAGTATCCCCGTTGACGCGTTACCAACGCGTTGCCTAGAAACGTAAATGTCACTTTATATAAACATGCATGTCAAACCATGGTAGTGTATGTAACATTTCTTATATTAATTTATTATATTTTTTATGCATCGTTTTAAAAAGATATTATCATTCTGCATTCCTTCGCTATATCAACTATAAGTGTGCCAAGTTTCATGCTAATCTGTCCACGTAATTTTCGTAAAAAGGGTACAATGTTTTTGCTTAACTTATTAATATATAGTTTACATCAATAGAGTTATTTAGATTTGAACCTGTCATAATCATATAGCTGGCATTCCAAAATTTCATCAATAACGTCAGACCTAAGAATAGGTAACAGTAGCTAAATATAAATTATCATAAAATATACAAATTCAAACAAATTTACGAAGCAAAACGTTTCGCAACCATTAAAAATAGTTTATATTTCAATGTTTTCGCTTAGAACGTGACTTTTTGTGTCGAATAGTACTTTTTATTAAGCGTTTTTGTTTACAGGTCATCGCTGACAGTGGATTACTTGGTCGGATTTTAACAATCAGTGTGTTCGGCGCGGCCGGTTGCGCCCGCGCAGCGCTACGTTACCGCACTCCATACCCTCTCCGCGAGCCGCGCGAGGCACACGTTTCGTTGTGTCCCATACTTTAAAAATCACCTGTAATTTATTATATTCGTGTGTTTATCTTATTGCTATTACCACAGAACGGAAATCTGTGAACGTTTTTTTTTAAATAAATCTTAAAAAAATATTCTAAAATAAGTGTTAAGTTAGTGCATTCCAAGCCGGTGTCGTTCTTTAGTGGCTGTAGTGTACTGTGTTGACTAACTGGTTTAATGCTCTGTAAAGTGAACTAGATAAATAAACAAGAAATATTGTTCGAATATGACACATAAGTGAATGCAGAATGTAAATTTCTGGCATTTGGAAGCTAATTTTGTGGTAAATATGGCTCGAGGCATGTTGAGTGAGAATGAGCGCCATTGCTTGGACGCGGCCGCAAAAAGTCAACCGGAGCGTTTGCAAGACGCGGAAAAAACATTAAACGATTGCAAATCTAACGGACTTAGAGTACGCTTCCTCGATGAAGAGGGAAAAACGGAAAGGACAGTCAGCGCTGACGCGGTCGACTGCGCCGTGTCACGAGTCAAAAAGATTCATATACTAAAAAACAGGAGTTCCAGCGAAACCAGCATACTTCTGAGAAACCCGTCTCTGTTTAAGCGACGATTAAGTTCAGAACGTCGGTACAGTGATGGTCAAACAGATACCCTCAACAACAACTCCATGAGTGAAAACTTGAATGGGAAGTCACAAAACAATATTACTAAGACTGGAGACCAAACCAAAGAGATTCAGAGCTTCAAAAAGAATTGTAACGTATATAGCGTGAATCAGGCGAAGACTCTGACACCAGAGCGAAAGAAGTTGCCATTAACAATACCAAGATTTATAGCCCATAGAGAGTATGAGGGGAAGTCGATCCTGCCAGCTGAAGTGTGTCTGGCGGATGGTGCTTCTGGCAAGGATTTCACAGCACGTGCAATCGATCGTCTGTCCCGTGGCTTGGGCAGGCTACTGCGTCGTACCAACAGCGTCCGCATCAGCGAGCCAGACCCTGTATACAAGGTGGCATATCTCGGGAACGTGCTCACTGGATGGTCTAGAGGTAAGTTATCAATGTTTACACTGCGATAGCAAACTCAAATTCAAATTAAACCATATATGACCTGAAAGGTTATCTGTACTGATAGAGCTTGTTACAGAAATATTCCTACATTGTTTATATGTTAAATTATCAATTTATTTATATGTAACAAGTGTTTTTAACATCAATTAACATATAATTATAATTAATTTAAATAATATACCTTAACCTAACAAGTTTTTGATGATCAACGACTGAAATTAGTGGTTAAACAATACAATAAAAAGTGTCTCTAACAAAGTATTCAATATATGAAACATAATGCTTCCATAGTTTCGTCAGAAGTGACCTAAGCGAGGTCCTACCACCTGTAACTCGTTAGCATTTTATCATAGAGCTCTGCAATAAAATCACGTTCGGAGCGAACGTAACGATAGACAGACTGATTGTGTTTTAATATTTATAAATGTGCACGTTTTCTTTTGTTTTTGTTTCACAATAAATATTTAGGTAACTTAGACTGCTGTTTTGCGATAGAGAATTAGGTAAAAATAGTTTGTTCTATAATTATCAAAGAATTTATAAATTTATATATTTATTGAAGCCTGTCATGACCCAAAGGCATAAGCGTGCGATCGTAAACTCGACAGGTTGTGAGTTCGATTTCACTCCAGGAAACAAAAATATTAAATAATATTTAGTATTTTCATATCCTCGCTGTGATAATAAGGCAAAGCGCGGCGTTGAGTTCCGCCACTTAGCACATAATGACTGAATTCGGAGGAAAGTGGGGAACGGAAATGTTATTAGAGAACGGAGTGAAGAGAGAGAAAAAAAATATATTTATATATGCAATATATATAGGTAAATGTTAATAAAATATAATAATTGTAACCTAAAGCTAGGTTTTGCCGTTACTATACTAAAAATATTGGTATTTTCCCGATTCTATAGGAATTTGGGGATTCCTCTCTTAGTGCTATCCTGTACACTCATAAAGGTTTTTATTAGTGATAAATATTCATTTTCTACGCCCAATAGTTTAACGCCTGTCGTGGCGCAAAGTTGTTACTGAGGCTGTGGGTTCGATTCCCACTCCAGGAAATGTAAAATTTAGTATTTTCATTTCTTGGGTTTAGTAAAAAGGCAAAGCGCGGCGTTGAGTTCCGTTGAAAGAGAATGGAGTGCCTTAACACTAGGTTCTCAGGTTTCCTCTCCCTACCATGCTATATGCGGATTACAGCGTGAAGTTAAAAAAAAGAAAACAAAGAATAGTTTGTAAATTGTTGCAATTTGTCAAATTCGAGCAAAAAGCGGAGAACGGAGTGTCTTGTCACTAAACTCTCTTTACCTACCCAGCTCTGCGGTATTAAGTATGCTATATATATATATATATATAATTTTAGTGTCTATGATTCACATTGTATTCATAATGATTCAATGCAAATGATATCTTTAAATAAGCGTTATATTATTTAGTTAAGTGCTCGTGCTGTAAACGAGATAGCGTGTTCAAATATGAAAAGGAAACTGGTGCTAAAATATATGTAAGAAATCGCTCTTCTATGCAGAATTTAAACCAGAAACAAAAAATATTTTACAGCAATGCTAATAAAGTTTAAAATTTTAAAAAGAAAGTGGACTAAAACTGAATGTTATTACGAATAACTCAAAAACTCCTCGTTAGATCTTAACAAAATTTAAGTTACGTTACATTAGAATCATTAGCTATCATATAAAACAATAATTAACTATAATAACGTCTTTTTTCAACTTCACCCTTTTTTCCATATAACAGGGTAGTTAGAGTCAAGTAAAGTCTAGTGTTAAGACACTCCGTTCCCCACTTCCCCACCAGAGTTGAGTGGCGGATCTCAACGCGGCACTTTCCCTTACCAGACTGAATATGAAAATAATTTCCCAGTGGAAATCAGACCCACAACACTACGCAATGATGGTCATTGTTAACATTATTTTAATAAAAGATAATTTGGAGGCTATTTTTATCTACACTCATTGTTTATTATAAAATAGAACTATGCGAGGATATAGAACTTAAAGGCTATTGTGTTGAGTTATCAGGATATACAGACATACGTACTTACATACCCATATGTATATACTTTATATATATACATATATATATATATAATATATAGCATATATATATATATATATATATATATATATATATATATATATATATATATATTGTATTATTTCGTTTATTAGTGAATAAATAGTTTGTGTGATAATTTAAAATATAAATGAATTTCGTACATATGTAGTAGATTTATATAAACTGTGAAAAAATAGGCATATCGTATTTGTTTGAAATATCTGAGAACATAGGACATTTTTAAAGAAATCCTTTATATTATAAGAGTAGAACCAAAACACCTTGTCTTGCCTTAACTTTTTTTTTGCTTCATGCTATATCCCGCACACATATAGCAGGGTGGCAGATGAAACTAGAGATCCCTAGTGTTAGACACTCCGTTCTCTTTAAACATTTTCAGTTCCCCACTTTCCTTAAGGTGAGTCATTGCGTGTTGGTGACGGAACTCAACACCAGCCTCACTGTGCAGAGCAGTATTTTTATATAACTACTAAACAAGCTGCGGTATTCACTCATTAATTCCATTAAATCATAAAATAATATCAACATAAAAGGCGATACAGCAAATACATTTCACGTAATTTAACTCAAAATATAATATATTCCAGATGTAATTTGTAAAGAATATCATGAAATTTGTGTGAAACCTTCACGCAAGTAGAGGGTTTAAAGCAAAGGCCAAATCTAATAAATAAGTAGTTCAAAGGCTTTATATTTGTAAGAGATTTGGATCTTAACGAATTGTGTTTAATCCGATATCATTATTATTGTGGGTTTGAAAGAATTGTACTCCTTTCTACTAAATGCTTTTTATTTCATATAAATGGGAAAGTATCTTTGCTTGTCCTTCTATATTATAAAACATATTTTTGGGGTTATTTCATATATAAATATACATAGCTTCACGCTACGCTTGTGTTTGGTGGTAGGAGGTTCGTCCTCCGTCTGGCTCGCGACCACTATCATGTCAAAGACAGACCAAATATCTTATGATGTGTTCGGTTCGATGGCATGTAAGCCAGGTTTTCCCCTTTCCTGCCCATCCTTTCCCAAAATGTGTTGGTTCCGATAGCGGACTACTACGTATCCTCCCCTTTCCATCTGTATCCTCTATAGGTTGGCAACGCATCTGGTACATCTTGTGTTGTAATTCATGGGCGAAGGTAACCACTTACCATCAGGCAGTCCTTCTGCTCGTTTGCCATCTGGTATCCGCAAAAAAAAAACGCTGTATCCCTCATATATCAGGTGAAGCAGGAACCTGAGAACCTAGTGTTAAGACACTCCGTTCCCCCATAGTTTTTATTGTATTTTATTTAAAGTTAGATTTCTTTTTTTAATAAATTCCGAATTCTTAGTGTAACTAATCAAGTCGTAGTTTTTGTGTCAAATGTGTTTTTATGACATGTTGGAATTAGTGAAATATTTTAAATGAAAGTTATATGAGACAAAATGTAGAGTATGCCACTACTATAGACTCTACTTTTTATTTTCTATAATTATTTACTAACCATTTCAAAGTGCGACTGCAAACGCAACTGGTTGTGGGTTCGATTCCTGCTCCAGGAAATAAAATTATTAAATGATATTTACTATTTTCATTTCCTGCGTCTGGTAACAAGGCAAAGCGCGGCGTTGAGTTCCGCCACTTAACACGCAATGTCTCAATTCAAAAAAAAAATATAAATGTGAATGTAACCTCGTTTACATACATACATAGCTTCACGCTGTATCCCGCATATAGCAGAGTAGGCAGAGCGAACCTGAGGACCTAGTGTTAAAACACTCCGTTCCCCACTTTCCGTCGTGAGTGGCGGAACTCAACACCGCGCTTTGCCTTGTTACCCAACCCAGAAAATGAAAATACTAAACTTTTACATTTCCTGGAGTGGGAATCGAACCCAAAACCTGTCGCGTTTACAGTCTGCGCCACGACAGGCGTTAGATATATGTCTTAAAGTATATACATACATATATATTATAATGGCTTATTTAACACATAATATATGCGTGCACGTTACGACACTGATGACCTAATATCATTATGTTATGTTTGCGCCTTGCTTACACTACGCATACGTTATCGACAATATTAAACGTTCTAGAAAATTAATTTCACTAAGATATTAATATTTTGCGTATTAATTAATCAACGAAGAAGAGAAATTATTTAAAAATCTATTTTTTTAACAATTTCACCCTTTTCCCTGTGTAATTGGCAAAAATCCTAGTGTTAAGACACTCCGTTCTTCACTTGCCGCCCAATTTTATGATATCACGTGTTTAGTTGCGGAACTCAATGAATGTATTTGTTTACTTTAGTTTTTGTTCTAAAATTTCTCCACTTTCTGCCGAAAAGAAGACGTTGAGTATGAAGTGACAGAGTTAAACGCCGCGCTTTGTAAATTAAAATAAAATTAATATAAATATAATCATTGCTCAGTGGAAATGAACCCACACAAGCATGTATACACGTTGTCCTATTCCGCCGTAACAGTGTATATACATATACATACAAAGCTTCAAGCTGTATCCCGCATATAGCAGGGTAGGCAGAGGGAACCTAGTGTTAAGACACTCCGTTCCCCACTTTCCGCTGAATTGAGGTATTGCGTGCTGAGTGGCGGAACTCAACACCGCGCTTTGCCTTGTTACCAAACCCAGGAAATGAAATTATTTAACATTTACATTTACTGGAGTGGGAATCGAACCCACAACCTGTCGCGTTTACAGTCGCACGCTTGTGCCTCTGCGCCACGACAGGCGTAATAGCTTAAAAATTAATTAAAAAGTAAAAACTATATTATATAATTATAATATAAGAACGCGTCAAATAATTATAATTATAAATATAAAGTCATAATTTACTATGACTGACAATGAATAACCATTAATGATTGAGAGGCATTTGATTAGAACTTTTTGTGTTTATATTTTTTGTGTCAGTCATTATTTATTATGGTATTAAATAATTGGTCAGCTTTTTTTTAATATACACGTGTCTAGGCCTAAAATATTTTTTACTATCCGACTTCAAAAAAGAAGGTTCAATTCGATTGTTTTTTTTTTCTATGTGTGATAATAACTTTTTACTGGGTGTCAATTTTGGTGATTTTTTTATATGATAGCTAGTGCTTTTGATTTCACTTTTAAATTAAGATCTAGTGGTTTTTGAGTTATTCGTAATTATAATGGGATATTTTTTGGAAGTCAATTTCGTTCTTTTTTTGTTTTTAACAAAGTTTTTAGTTATATAACACGTTATGAGTTGTTATATAGCTTTGAAGATATATTTAAACGTGTACATTTTCTTAGCTTTATTCCTTTTTGCACATAGCAAAGTAGTTATTAATTATCTTGAGTCAAGACACTCCCCCCGCTGCTTTGTGCCCGAAATTGAGACGTTTCGTGTTAAGTTACGGAACTCAACGCCGTGTTTTGTTTCATTAAAGTTGAAAATGAAAATAACTTATACGTATATAAATTCCTCCATTATATTTATTAAATGATAAAATACAATACAGTAATTGATCATTATATGTATTTTTATACTATTTCAATTTGCACACAAATGATATTTTTTATATATTTTTTTCATTATTTTCACATGAATAATGATAAATTAAAAAGTATAATAAAAGTAATAATTCTACAATACATATTTTATAATTAATTATTCTCTATCAAGAGTGCAGTGGATAGCGTTGAACTGTAAACGCGACTGGTTGTGGGTTCGATTCCCAATTGGTAAAATGTCTTTAAATAATTTTCGTTTCACTGCTCTGTCTCTCAATAAACAAGGACGAATATGGTACTCGTTTCGTTTCACTGCTCTATCTCTCAATAAATAAGGACGAATATGGCACTCAAGATAAACATGAGTGATTTTTTGTAGTGTTATTAGGTATAAAATAATATTTGTAAATTTATTAATTAATAATAAATAAAAAAAAAAACACGTAATGCCCTTTAAATTCAGGCAAAAAGTGAAAAACATTATGCATTATTTAAAAAAAATATTAGCATTCTACACTCCTTTTCTATAGAAACTATAAGTGTGCCAAATTTTATGCTCTTCCGTCCGCGTAATTTTCGTAAAAGGGGATTTAAAGTTTTTGCTTCAAGTATTTATATGTAGATAAATATATGATAACGCCTGTCGTAGCGCAGAGGCACAAGCGTGCGACTGTAAACGCGACAGGTTGTGGGTTCGATTCCCACTCCATGAAATAGATATTTTCATTTCCTGGGTTTGATAACAAGGAAAATCACGGCGTTGGGTTCCCCCACTCAACACGCAATGCCTCAATTCGGCGGAAAGTCGGGAGCGGAGTGTCTTAACACTAGGTTCCCTCTGCCCACCCTGCGGCATATGCGGGATACAGCGTGAAGCTATGTATGTATGTAAATATATGGTTTCCATTACTTTTAAATAAATTAAAATCAATTATTCTCTAATTATTAATTCTTCTCTCTATATTAAATATTCTCTACAGTCAAAGTTTCGATTTCACGTGCACGGTATAAGACATCGACATAAGATAAAGTAGGTTATCCTCGAGACCGGTCAAGAGACAGTAAAAGTTTATAACAATCATACAGATAAGAACTATGACGTATTTATACATTATATATACGTATGGCGTGAATAAGTTGATATATCGAAAATAAACCTCTTTGACCGACTTCAAAAAATGGAGGTATATAACTTTTTACTGGGTGAACCAATATTTATGAATTCTTTTTTGTATGATAGCTAGTGCTTTTGATGTAGTCCTATATAAATTAAGTTCTGAAGACTAGTTTTTGAGTTATTCGTAACAGTTTTACTTTTTAGTGCATTTTATTTGAAGATGGTTATCTTTATTTGCTAAAAATAAGATTATTTATACTAGACTAGATCTATCCCGCAACTTCGTCTGCGTGCATCTATAAGACCTAAATTTTCGTTATCATAGAAATTTCTAGAAATCCTCTCTTAATGCTCCCTTACACTCCCTAAAGAGCCTACACGTATTTTAAAGTTTCATCTTTCTATGTGCAGTAATTTCGCCTGTACGTTGTCTGTCAGTCACTCAGTAATATACATATATAGAAGATACATAAATTCTGTTTTTATAACCAGTTCTTTTATCGATTTCACGATATCAATCAATTTTTATATTAAATATCAAATATTTTAATTAGGAAGTGGTAGGCCTCGTGTCTTTTAGAACCATTGTAAAATTAATGATTTATCGTATAAATTTGAAAATTACTAAATATTTTAACATTTATATTCATATATTAACGACATTGAGTTCCGCCACTCAGCACGCAATGCCTCAAAGTGGGGAACGGAAGTCTTAATAGAACGGAGTCTTAACACTAGATTCTCAGGTTTCACTCTGTCTACCCTGCTATATGCGGGATACAGCGTGAAGCTAAACAAAACTCCGGTGAAAATATCTCGTACTGCAGAGAGAATCCATGGAAGGCTAAGTTCCTTATCTTTTTCGGGTTAGTAGGTAGGTGGTAGGTATTATAGGTAGGTAGTAGGTCGAACTGAGACATTCTTATGGGTTTCATAGAGTATATAGAATATTCTTTAATAAAGTCACAATAGGAAGAAAATTGTTAAGTAATAAACACCAACCGTAAAAGATACTCGTAGAATTTAATTAAAAACATACATATATATATATATATATATATATATATATATATATATATATATATATATATATATATACGAGGTGTGTTCAAAAAAGTAAGGTGACTTTGTATTTTTAAGAAAAAATATTTATTTATTTATCAATATTTATGTTGTCCCCTTCAAAGTAATCCCCCTCAGATACAATACACTTATGCCAACGGTTTTCCAATCGTCAAAGCACTTCTCATAGAAAGCACTTTTCGGTATAGCCTTCCCAGGCTCTTCCAGCGATGCAGTACATCTCTTCAATCGTTGCAAATCTCCCGTCCTTTCATAGGTCTCTTTAGTTTTGGGAACAAGAAAAAGTCACATGGGGCCAAATCCGGTGAATATGGTGGCTGAGGCATGATTGTGGTGTTGTTTTTGGCCAAAAAATCTCTCACCAGCAAAGATGAATGATGAGCAATTTCGGAACAAACTTCGCTGACACACGTCTCATGCCCAAAACGTTAGAAAAAATTTCATGGCACGAGCCAAGCGATAACAACATCCTCAGCAACTTCTCTGATAGTGATTCGACGATTTTCCAGAACAATTTTCTTCACTGCTTGAACGTTTCATCAGTTGTTGACGTGCTTGGGCGTCCAGAGCGAGGCTCGTCATTGGCATCTTCCGGCCATCTTGGAAGAGTTTGTACCACTTGTAAACATTTTTTACTCAGAACAGTTTCACCGTATGCCACTGTCAACATTTTAAGTGTTTCGGAGCACTTTATTTTATTTTTTACACAAAATTTGATGCAGTCATGCAGATCCCTCTATTTTTCGATAGCAAAGAAATCGCCGAGCACGCAAAACACTTATAACCTTTACGCCTCTCCCAACCAAACAAAAAATGCTATACACTTGAAACTTGGTACAGATGTTCGGGAAGAGTGTACCAACATAACAAAATAAAAAAAATCGATAATCAGAAAGTACGTTTGCCCTGCAAAATTTGAAAAGTCACCTTACTTTTTTGAGAACACACCTCGTATATATATATATATATATATATATATATATATATATATATGGCACAAAACCATCGTGGCGCAGTGGGACTCGAAGGAACGATTATATTTAAATTATTTTTTATATCTCCGCTTTGTAAAGATAAAAACGCAGCGTTAAGTTCCGCCACTTAAAACAATACCTTGAAATATGAAATTTCCCTTTCCCATCCATCCTTTCCCCCAAAATGTGTTTGGTTCCGATAGCGGACTACTACATTGTCCTCCCCTTCCATCTAGCATCCTCTAGGTTGGCAACGCATCTACAACATCTCTGGTGTTGTAGATGTTCATGGAAACGAAGGTAACCGCTCACCATCAGGTGGTTCTTCTGCTCGTTTGCCATCCGTTATCCATTAAAAAAATGGGGAACACTATCTTGATAGAGGCCTGTCATGATGTTGAGGGGCACAAGCGTGTGACTATAAACGCGACAGGTTGTGGGTTCGATTCTATTCCAGGAAATGAAATAATTTATTAATATTTATTATTTTGATTTACTTGCTCTGAAGTAACATGGCGTTGAGTTCCGTCCTCCAGCACATAATACCTCTATTCAGCGGAAAGTGAGGAACGGAAATGTTAAATAGAACGGAGTGTCTCAATATTAGATTCTCTTCTCTTACATTTATTGTACGTCGAGAATTATTGCAACTACGTCACATAACCATAGAAAGTGAACTCTACATATTCATGACAATTTTATTTCAAAAACTTTAATATTCGCGGATTAAAGAGATAAGCTACTTGCTGATTTTACATAAAATCATGGCTTGTATAACTTTTTATCTCATCTTATGTATGTAAAAGATGTAACTTAATACAATATCAAGATCCAACGTGCGTCACCGCCTAATACTAGGAGATAAGGTTGTTTGACAAAAATATTTGGATACTTTATACGATTACTAAATCTGTGGACATTTAATCTTATTAACAAATATATTTTTATAGAATACTCAGAAATAAAATAAGCTAGTAATATTTGAAGACAGTAGAGCATCATGTAAACTGTTTTTTAACTTCACGCTGTATCCGCATATAGCAGAGGGTGGGCAAGGAACCTGAGAAGCTAGTGTTAAGACACTCCGTTCTCTTTTTGTTCTCACTTTCCCGCCAATTAAGGCATTGCGTGCTGAGTGGCGGATCTCAAAAAGTGACCAAACCAGAAGTAAAACACTACATTTCCTGGGTGGGAGATGAATCCACAACTTGTCGCGTTTACAGGCGCACGCTCATGACTCTACGCCACTACAGGCATTGATGAACTGTTTTATATTTGATTGTATGTATAAGAAAAACTGCATAGGTAATCGTGAACAGTCTAAATTACGGCATTAATTTTTACCATTATTGCAATTCGGGAAAAAGTGGAACGGAGTGTCTTGACACTAGGTTTTCTCTGATTTTGGAAAATCTATCCATTATGTTTTCAATATAAATAAATAAAAATTATTCTACAAAATCAACCAACCAATTCAAAATCAATTTTTACTAAGTAGAGTTCTAATAAGTATAAAATATTAAATATTTATAATATTAATTATACTTATAACATATTCATAATATTTAGGCAGCGTTGGTTCCACGCCCTCAGTACGCAGTACCTCCTTATTTTAAAATGATTGAGTGTTTTGACACTATGACACTAGATTCTCAGAATCCCTCACTGCCTACCTCGCTAAGCGGGATACATCGTGAAGCTAAACAAAAAAAACGAGGTATTATTATTATGACGAATAGAAATTAAAACTAAATAAAATTATTAACCCAAAGCGTTCTTATTCAATTGATTGTAACGTAGAGTCAAGAGCTAAATTGCATCAAGGACACTGGTGCTAACCCAGCCGGATGGCAGAGCTTGCAGCAATTACTGGTCAAACGATCTGATTCGTCTTAATGTTAGCATAACAAATTTGTTAATGTTCTTGACGATTACGTAGAGTCATTTTTCATGAATTCAATGGTTATAGTTATTTATATTTTATTTTATACCATAAAATACATTTTTTTAGCTTCACGCTGTATCTCGCACAGGGTAGGCAGAGGGAATGAGAGAACCTACTGTTAAAATACTTCTTAGCTTTTCGCAGAATTGAGCAACTAGCATCAAAAAACATAATATAAGTAAGCTTAATAAATAGTAATACAAAAAATTGTTCTTTCACTTCATATGAAAACGATATTGTGATATGAAATGAGTGACGATAATGAATAAGAAACTAGAGAGTTATATAAGCTACTGTTTACCGTAATAGAACAAATAATTCCCATGGAAAAAATTATAATGGTGTATATATGATTTTATCCCACAAAGCAGGGTAATTAAAGCGAACCTAGTGTAGACTAGACATTTAAACGTCGGAGTGACCCAAAACTAATCGGGCTTACTTCACTCCATTCTCTTTCTTACTAATTCGAGACCAAATTTGATAAGATCAATAAAAATATATAATTTTAAAAACAATCATTTCCTAAGTAAGAATCGAACCCACAACCAATCGCAATTACTCATTCATTGTTCCACTGTCCCACAATAGCTTTTCGTATGTTAAAACTAAATATAAAATATTTGAATCTTTTAAAACAGTCACCTGTAGCGCGTACCACCTGAGTCCCCTCTGTACGCCGGAAGTGCACTTAACTCTATCTCTTTCACGTCTACTGTCTCGCTTACACGTTTTTAGAGACTTGCGTAGTAAGAGATTATAATATGACTAAAATTATATATTTTTTTTATTATAATATTAACATTTTAATTGTGATTATCTGTGTAAAAATTAGGTGTGTGTTAAAATTTAGTATTTTCATTTCTTGGGTTTGGTAACAAGACAAAGCGTGGTGTTGAGTTCCGCCACGCAATGCCTCAATTTGGCGGAAAGTGGGGAACGGAATTGTTGAAAGAGAATGGAGTGTCTTAACACTAGGTTCTCTGGTTCCCTCTGCCTACCCCGCTATATGCGGGATACAGCGTGAAGTTAAAAAAAAATATCTGTGTTATGTAGTATTGTGGCGCAGTAATAGCGTGATTGTAAATATGATTAGTTCTGGATTCAATTCTTATTTGAGGAGTGATTATGCTTAAAATTATTTTTATTATCCTTCTCTAGTAGAGCAAAATACGGCGTTGAATTCCGTTTTTGAACACGTAATGTCTTAAATTTGGGTAGAAATAAAGAGTGTATTGAGATTCTGCGTAACTTGTTTTGCAGGAAATAGCTTGAAGCTGCTAAAAAGAAAAAAATTTAAGAATACTCTATCAAATTTCGATAAAATTATTTATGACTTTACATTAATTTTTTTAAAGTGATGCCATAGCATGTAGAGTCATTAAACTTGTTTTTTTTTTAACATAGAAAAAAAATATGCCTACAACAAAAAAAAAATACATTCTATATATAGAACTATAATCAAAATTAAAAAAAAAAGACTCATAAATTTAATTTTCAAAGCGAAAAATAGAACCACCATAGTTATTTAAGCTCTACAAGTTTTTTCGTATGGCATTCCAACCGTCATTGTAGCTCCCACGACACGCTCTGAGGCGTACGGCGTTTAATTACGCCTTATTGTACGGTGATAGAGTTGATTTTCGCTTAATTTATTACTTTTACTGTTTGTCAATCTGGTTTCATGGTATTTGACAATGTACTAACTTTACGATAGTATGACGCAGTGGGAAATATTGTAGAGATTATGTTTTTGGATTCATTTTATTTGATTAATTTTATGTTAAAGGGTAAAGTGCGGCGTTGAGTTCCGCTATTTTTAACATATAATTAATACTGTCTTTAATTCAGATAAGAACAGTGAGTGGAATGTTTTAGCACTAAGTTTTTTTTATGTAATCAATGCTATGTGATGAAAAACATTTTTTTAATTTACATACATACATACACAGCTTCACGCTATATCCCGCACATAGCAGTGTAGGCAGAGATAACCTAGTGTTAAGACACTCCGTTTACCACTTTCCGCTGAATTGAGGCATTGTGTGCTGAGTGGCGGAACTCAACGCCCCGCTTTGCCTAAACTTACACTTCTTGGAGTGTCTTAATACTAGGTTCTCTGGTTCCCTCTGCCTACCCTGCTATATGCTATATGCGGGATACAGCGCGAAGCTAAAAAAAGTAGGTATTGTATAACTTCTACAATTATTATTTTATTAACTTAAAGTGTAAGAGGTTTGAATTGTAAAAGAATATAAAAAGACTATAAATTATCAAAGATAATATATTAACATAATATTTTTGAAGTCAAAAACATGTTAACAATTTTTTGTCTCTCATATTAAATGAAAGACGTATTGCTTACAATTAATCGTTTCAACTTATCAAGTAAGAATTTGTAAAAATAATTAATAGAGATTAATAGAAACTATATCTATATATAAATACGTGAAGTGAACGGAGTGTCTTAACACTAGGTTCTCTGGTTTCCTCTACCTATCCTGCTATCTGCAGGATACAGCGTGAAGCTACAAAAAAAAAAGAAACACGAAGTGACTCAATATCGGTAGAAAATAAAAAAACAGAGTGTCTTGCCACTAGACCAGTGAAGATATAAAAAAAGTCCTAAATTAAGAACTCAACATACTTCAAATACTATTTCCACGTAACACAAAACCAGCCCCCACGACAAGTGGTGTACGCAAGCCGAGGTTCGGCATCACAGGAGGCGCCCTTGCGACACCGCACTTCTAAGATGATGGACCTCCTCTCCCAAGCCAGGGTCAGAGCTCATCAAGCTCGGCCCCTCACAAAGCCCGGTGACGCTGTAGAGGCCGCTATGGCCAACAGCATACTACACAATCGAAAGAAAGAAAAAAACAAAACCAGTTCGTGAATATTCACCTTAAAATTGGACATACCAGTTCATAGTAATTACATCACAGCAGTATTATGTTTTATGTTGTTAGCTAATGTAAGAGATAACGTGTAACAGATGTGCCTATGTATTACATAAATCATTGTTAACCGACTTCAAAAAGAGACGAGAAGAGGTTTTTAGGTTTTTCTTTGTGTAACTTTTTACTGGGTGGGCTATTTTTGATGAGTTTTGTTTATATGATAGCTTGTGTTTCTGATGTGGTCTTTTATAATTTAGTTAAGATCTGATGAGTAGTTTTTGAGTTTTTCGTAATAATTAAAGAATAAATAACTTATAGTGCATTTTCTTTGAAATCGGTTTTTTGTTTTTTTTTCAATCTTAATTATACTGTGGGAAAGCAATGGCGAGGCGAACCTTAAAAAAAAATCGCCAATAAAATGTAGAGCTCCAAAAAACAGAGTCAAACAAGGTGTGAGAGCTAAAATAAAAAAAAAATTGTGGGATTACTAAATACCTTGATATCTTATACCACTTTTTCTAAATATATCGGCTTCCCTAAAAATTACCGGCTTCCCTAAATATACATCAGCTTCCCTTAATTTACCGGCTCAAGGCTACCTGATCAAGTCCTCACAATTGACGTAATAAGGATCCAAAGATTCCGTTCAGTTTTCCTTCACGTATTAATATAATGACTAGTGTCCCCGTTGACGCGTTAACAACGCGTTGTTTTTAGTTATGTATATGTATGTATGTAGTTGTGTAGCAATTATTTTATTAATTTCATAAACGTTTCACGCATTATTAAGAAAAATATTAGGATTATCCACTCCTTCTCTATATAAACTATAAGTGTGCCAAGTTTCATGCTCCTCCGTCCGCGTAGTTTTCGTAAAAAGGGGTCCAAAGTTTTTGCTCCACGTATTAATATATTCTTTAGTTTAGTTTATTCTTTAGTTCATTTTAGTTGGTTAGCAACATATTTTGTATTTCTATATAGTTAATTTTCTTAGAATAAAAAAGGGGAAAAAATAGCGATAAGAAATGATAAATGAAAATTTGAATTTTCATTTCTTATTTAAACTTGAAATAAAATTAAATAAATAACACACATAATTATAAAGAACAAAAAACCCGACTGAAATACAAATTATTTTTTTTCAAATTTAGGAAGCAAATACAAATAAAGTAAGCTATAAAAGCTAGTTATGTGTTATATATTTGAAATGTGCGTTTTTTTTGTTTTTATTCATGACGTAATTGCCTCTAGAGGGTGCCATATTGAATTAAAAGTGACTTGACATATCTAAGAAAACTTGGAGTATCAATACCTATCTAACGACATCTCAATTATATAATTCGGTCCAGGGATTTGGAAGATATGAGGTAATAAAGAATATTGCAAACATACATGATACGCGCGAAAAACGTAACCCTCCTCTGACAGTCGGGTAAAAAGCATATATCGTTGTTGATACTTGTATATGAAGTCAAAGTATCTTTTTACGGTTGCAAAGAGCTTAATTTATTCATAATCTTTGATTATAATGTGAGAATTACTTTTTGAGTATTAAAAATATAATTTAATATTATCTAATAAGATTTATCTCAGTGATATGTGTTTTCTTGTTGTTTCACGCTTTATGCCCCATAGCAGGGTAATTAGGGAGCACAGAGTATCACACATAACGCCTGTCGTGGCGCAGAGGCACAAGCGTGCGACTGTAAGCGCGACAGGTTGTGGGTTCGATTCCCACTCCAGGAAATGTAAAATTTTTATTTTCATTCCTTGGGTTTGGTAACAAGGCAAAGCGCGGCGTTGAGTTCCGCCACTCAACACTCAACGCCTCTATTCGGCGGAAAGTGGGGAACGGAATTGTTGAAAGAGAATGGAGTGTCTTAACACTAGGTTCTCTGGTTCCCTCTGCCTACCCTGCTATATGCGGGATACAGTGTGAAGTTAAAAAAAAAACATAGTATCAAGAAACTCCGTCCATTGCGTGTTGAGTGGCGGAACTTAACACTGCGAATTGTATTGCTAGAGCAAAGAAATGAAATTAATTTAAATTTAATTATTTCTCCGAGAATCGAAACTAATATCTATCTTGTTTGCAGTCAAACACTATACCACTGCGCCAGGATGGCATAGCTTTACGCTGTATCCCGCATATAGCAGGGTAGGCAGAGAGAACCTAGCGTTAAGACACTCCGTTTCGCACTTTCCGCCGAATTGAGGCATTGCGTGCTGAGTGGCGGAACTCAACGCCGCGGTTTGCCTTGTTACCTTGTTGTTGTAAAGAAAAATATCTTTTTTTTTGTACGCAGACAGTTTTTTTTAGTTATTTTTTTTAATTCACAATATATCTATTTCTGTACATTGTGTGAATATATTAGTTTCTTTTTATTTTATTAAATTATCATATTTTTACTAGAATTAATATTACTTATATGCATATATTTAAATATATATTATGTTTTATTCGTTGACTTATTATAAAGGAAAATATTATGCACTTTTGAATAACTATTTTAATAATACCGGATGTTACATAACTAGTTTTAAGTAGTTAAATGTTGATTTTGTTGGTTATATATATAATCTATCTATCTATATATATATATATATATATATATATATATATATATATATATATATATTGATTCTGAGTGACTGACAGACAACGTACAGGTGCATGTAGGCTCCTTGGGGAGTGTAGAGGATTTCTTGAAATTCCTATGAAATCGGGAAGAAATGGGATTTTAGTTTTTGTAATCCACACAAACGAAGTCGTGATATACATCTAACATATAAAATACAGTAAAAAAACACAATTTCCCCTTTTTTTAGCTTCACGCTGTATTCCACACATAGCAGGTTAGACAGAGAGAACCAGAGAACCTAGTGTTAAGACACTCTTTTCGTTCTTAAAATTTCTGTTCCACACTTTCCACCGAATTGAGGCACATATTGTTTTTAACTTCACGCGGTATACTGCATATAGCAGAGTAGACAGAGGGAACCAAATAACCTAGAGTTAAGACACTCCGTTCTCTTTTAACATTTCCATTTCCCATTTCACGCCGAATTGAAGTATATATATATTTATTATAATTCTTAGAAATATATGTATTTATACATATATTTAAAATTATTAAAATGCCCTTTCACAACAATAAAGTTACCTTGATTATATTAACACATAACTAAGTTGCAACAGTTCAGTAAAAATGACACTTTCGCAAATACACGAAGAGAAAGACGACGGACAGTTGACAGTTGACTTTATTGTTACTGAATCCCTTTACGCAATCTATTATTAACCGACTTCAAAAAAGATTAACTTATGTGATAGCTAGTGCTTTTGATGCGGGTTTATTTAAATTTACTTAAGATATGTCGTGTAGTTAAATTATTCGTAATAATTTTACTTTCTAAGTGTGGAACAGTGCCTCGGTCTTGCCACCCGTAAGTAGGCTTAAGGGCCCCTTTAAAATCTATATTATCCCTCTATTTCACTATTTGAGCCCTTCTGTATTAAAAGAAATATAAAGGTATAACTATGTATACCTACATATTTATACATATGTGCCTACATACATCATATTGTTACAATTCGAAGGTTATATAAGCATTTTTTGTCATAAATTTTGTTTATTCCCTTCATTTTAAAATATACTTCCGTAATTACAACTTAAAAAAATTTAGATTAATTTACATTTCATACAGTAAACATGTATCTACTAGAGGCCTTCGTGGCACAGTGGAGCAACGTCTTATTGTAAGCGTGACGGTTCTTTTTTCTTACATCCCCTACATGAGTATCGGAGACCTTATTTGCTGTGTTTTTAAATCTTAAGTAAAGTTTATTTCTTTGTATTATCCTACAACTTTACGTATTAATTTATTATTTATTCTATTTATATTATGCGATAGGTTGTGGGTTCGATTCCTACTACAGGAAATTTAATTATTCATATCCTGAATTTGGTAATTCAATTATGATATTTCAATTCCTCAAAAAAAATCTATTTACGGAAGAAATTAGAAAGTCCTAATGATGTGATTGTTTTCTTTTCAAAACCTTATTATATCTGCTATTAAAAGAAGGGTAAACTGAGAGGATTTAGTGTCAAGACACTCCGGTCTCTTCCTTATTGATGCCAAAATTTGAGATTATATTGCGTGTTGATTGGCGGAACTCAACGCCGCGCTTTGTCTTACCACAAGAAAACACACACATTAAGCCCTAGACTGTAATTACTCCGCCGGAAGCTTTCATCTACCGCGTCCACTAGTTCAATAGCCCAAGTGGCCTTCTAACAAAGCTGATATTCTAGTCTTATATAATCAATATTTTATAATTAAATATATTACAACATATATTAAATGTTAAATGATTATAGTAATGATTTTGATTACATATCTATTTGAAGATTTATTCATACTAGTGTCCTCATTGACGTGTTAACAACGCGTTGTCTTTAGCAATATATATGTCACTTTATATAAACATGGATGTCAAAGTGACAAGTGAAGTGTCAAGTGTGTGTGACATTTATTTTTTTTAATTTAATACATTGTTAATGATTATTTTCTTTTCAATTTATCAATGATTCTCTTTTATATGATAGGTAGTACTGATGTGGTCCCCACATTGAAATTTAGTAATGATCGACGAGAGTAGTTTTGAGTTATTCGTAATAATTGAAATATGAAGTCGGTTTTTTATTATTAAAGTCTAAAAAATGATTAGCTATATTTAGTGTCTGCATGAAAATAGTTATCAATTATACGTACATACAACGAAAGTCAATCAATATGTTCAGAAGAAATATCTAGAAATAAATAACTGGATTTCCGGAATTAAAATTGCCCAGTATTAGTTATTTTTTTTTTTTTATTGATAACGGACGGCAAACGGCTTGAAGGACCACCCTGATGGTAAGTGGTTACCTCCGCCCATAGACATCTACAACACCAGAGATGTTGTGATGCGTTGCCCTAGAGGATACAGATGGAAGGGGGGGACAGTAGCCCAGTAGTCCACTATCAGAACCACCACATTTTGGAAAGGATGGGTGGGAAAGGGAAAATCTGGCTTACATGCCATCAGGCCGGAACACATATCCTCTCCAAATATTATGATTTCATCTGACTATGTAATAAATAATATATTGTTACTTTATTTATACAGTATTTTTAAACTATTTCCTTATACTATTTTTTAAATCACAAGAAGCTTAATTAATTCACCAATCTATATATAAATACATGAAGCGAAGTACGAAAATTACGTGGACAGAGGAGCATGAGGAAACTTGCTTTACTTATAGTTTATATAGAGACGAGAGTGCAGAAATGCTAATATTTTTTAAATAAGGCATAAAAAATATATTAAATTAATAAAATAAATGTACACACACACATGTTAAAATAAGGAACAGGTGTCTTAACACTAAGGTTCCCTCTACCTTCTACTTTATATGCGGATACAGCGTGAAGCTATGTATGTAATAACATGTATGTATGTTACATACTACCATGGTTGGCATCATCCAAAGTGGTGAACGGAAATGTTGAAGAGAATGGAGTGTCTTAACACTGGGTTCTCTGGTTCCCTCTGTCTACCCGCTACATGCGGGATACAGCCCGTGAGTTAAAAACAAATCTATTGATACAATATTTTCACACAATTTCCTTAGAGTATTTTTGCTAAATCGAATTCAAGTCTTATAAGTAATCATGAGCAGTTGCAGCAGTTGCAATATCTTTGTAATTAGTCTCTTTAGTAATTTTAACGTGAACACTATTTTGTACTTTCATGAAATTGCTTGCAATGCTATGTACTGAATAGCGGCTCAATTTAACTATTGTGGCGCAGTGGTGTGTTTTTACTGTAGAAGAGACAGAAGGTTCGAATCATCACTCGGGGATTGATTTTTATTGTAAGAATTAAAAATTATTGCAATTCCACGCTTTTTTAAGACCAAGTGTAACATTCAAATTTCTATCTTTTCCATACAACGTGACGTTGACAAAGTGATATACGCTCTGAGCCATTAATAAACATACATACATATATACGCTAGCGTCACGCTGTATCCTGCATATAGCAGATGGCCAGACCAGAACCCCAGTATTAAAGCTTGCTCGTTTCCCTTTCCGCCGAATTGAGGCGTGCGTGCTGAGTGGCGGAACTCCTTTTTCACCTTTGCCTTGTTACCAAACTGCAATGAAAATTCTATTTCCTGAAGTGGGTATCAGACCCACAACCTGTCGCGTTACAGTCGCTCGCTTGTGCCTCTGCGTCGACAGGCGTTAATAAAGAATAATAATAATATTAAATTTCGTTACTTAACACGCAATGTATAGATTTTTCGGAATGTGGATAGCAGTGTCATGACACTATGGAACTCTCTAACTACCGTACTATACGAAAAAATGTGAAGAAGCTTCATTTAAAAGGTTCATTTTTTTTTAAGTAAGTTTTAATTTTTTCCTAAAAATCAGAAATTGAACCTGTATACCTCTCTAATAAATATAAAAAGAGGCACTAACCTTTGCTTCTACGGTTGGCTTAAGCTCCATTGAGGCAAACGTCCTGTCCTTACAAATCTTATAACATCAAATTTACATAAAAATGGCATTTAATTGTATCGTTTTTAGCATTTTCATTAAAAAATATGTATGTTTAAAGAAAAATTCTGAAGTAATATTCTGTATTTTTATGTGTAATAAAAGTTAATTACTAAGTAATGCTTTGCGCCTTTTACCGCGTATAGTCAGTCGTAGTCATAGCCAGAGGGAATCTAGTGTCAATATTTACGACATAATATTCAGTTGCGGAACTCAACGCCGCGCTTTATCGAACCAGAAAGAGAACGTAACTTGCGTTTATAGTCAGACATTGCACGACGATAGTCTGGTCAAATAGAATTACATTTGATACAACTTTTGCACTAAATTCTTTATTTCTCTAACACATAAAAAAATACAGTCGAATTAATAACCTCCTGTTTTCAGTCGTTCGCAATGCCTCGATTCGACGGAAAGTGGGGAACGGAAAGGAAGAGAACGGAGTGTCTTAACACTAAGTTCTCAGGTTCCTTTTGCCTACTCTGCTATGTGCGGGAATATAGCATGAAGCTAAAAAAATCTGACGAAAGTCGGGGCCATTACGTAGTTTCCAACCGTGGGATGATTTCAAGTTTTAATTATATAATGAAATTCTTTAATATAACTTTTATGCGTTGTTTTGTTATTCATTATCATTAATTATTTAATTTAATGAATAAACTCATTAAGAAATTGTCCAAATTTAATGATGTTTTCGAAAAATAATTTATTACTAATGTAGTTATTCATTATATATCTATTATTGCTACTTGTTGTTGCGAGACTGATTTTGATTGGGTTTATCTTTTACTAGTGGCATTGTTGTGTCCAATACGTGTTGCCATAGCAACGTCGTCAATGCAAGCAATGTCAAGCATATGGTAGTCTGAGCAACATTTATTCTTAAAAAAATGAGGAGGTTCTAAATTCGACTATACACTTTTTACTGGGTGATTTTATTTAACTTAAGACAAGATCAGACGAATAGTTTTTGAGATATTCGTAATAATTATATTTTTGCAGCATATTTTTGCTATGCAGGATAAAAGCTTGAATCTAGAGCAATATTTACTTCACATGAGAATCGAATCCATAATCACCATTACCATAACTCAGTGAAAAAAATCGATATTCAATTATAATACCAATTGACTATAATTACGTATATAAATAATAAATCGAGTTTAATATTAAATAAATTAGGTTTTCTGTGAAACGAGTTTTTTTTTCCAGGGCAGAGTTTGATCGCTTACATACAATGATTTGGTTAAGCGATCGCTCTAGAATATTCTATTAATTTATAGCTATATTTAACCGATTTTAAAAAAGGAGAAGGTATCAATATCAATTCCTTTTTTTTTAGCTTCACGCTGTATCCCGCATATAGCAGGGTAGGCAGAGAGAACCTAGTGTTAAGACACTCCGTTCCACACTCTCCGCTGAATTGAGGCATTGCGTGCTGTATGGCGAAACTCAACGCCGCGCTTTGCCTTGTTACCAAACCCAGGAAACGAAAATACTAAACTTTTTACATTTGCTGGAGTGGGAATCGAACCCACAACCTGTCGCGTTACAGTCGCACGCTTGTGCCTCTACACCACGACAGGCGTCAGCCAATATCAAATCGACTGTATTTTTTTAAATGTTTCAGTTGTGGTCTCATTTGAGTTTATTTAAGATCTGATCGCTAGTTTTTGAGTTATTCGTAATTATTGTAATTTTTAGTGCATTTAATATTATTATTATAAAATTTTAATTATATTTATTTAAAGCATTATTCCATTATATACTAAGCGTTTTAACATAAACTAATTTGGTTAAACAAGCATTCTCGAATATTCTATTAATTTAAATTTACTTTGGTTAGGACTTATATATTGCAATATAATTAAAATTCGTTTATGAAAGATAAAGCGCAGTGTTAAGCTCCGCCATCTAATATTCAAAGTCTCAAATTTGAGCGGTAAGCGGTGAATGGAGTAAACAGAGTGAACCTAGTGTTAAGACACTTCGTTCCCCACTTTCCGCCGAATTGAGGCATTGCGTGTTGAGTGGCGGAACTCAACGCCGAGCTTTGCCTTGTTACCGGAGCGAGTAAAAAAAATCGTTTTAGTTATTTTTTTATCAAAACCGCGTTTTTTAGTTTTTTTTTAGGTATTATTCATACGTAGAGACAATTCTGGAACATGACATTATAAAATCTTCACGAAATGAGAGAACTTCAAAAAATACCATTCTTGGAGTGGAAATCTAACCCACAACCTGTCGCGCTTACAGTCACAGTACAGTACGTTTACAGTCACAGTACAGTGCTTGTGCCTCTGCGCCACGACAGGCGTATTTGACTACCTGGTTCAATTTCTGTGTGCGGGATACAGCGTGAAGTTAAAAGAAAAAAGTACAAGTTTCTTTAGCTTCACCATTGTCCCCCCATAGCAGGGTAGCCAGAGGGAGTGGAGAAATGAAAAAATTGTATAATAATTAACTAGAGTAGTTATCGAACCCGCAAGCAATCGCGTTTACATTCAAACGCCTTCTGCCCCACTGCGCCACGATGGCCTCTTTTCATAAATACAATACTATTACGTAAAGTACTGTACTGCAGCAATCGATAACTTCACGTTGCTTCGAAATATAATAAAATACCCTGTATATTGCTATTTTAATTAGTATCAAGCCAGTTGTAGCACACTTGCACTAGTGTACGATTGTAAACGCGACAGGTTGTGGGTTCGATTCCCACTCCAGGAAATGTAAAATTTAGTATTTTCATTTCTTGGGTTTGGTAACAAGGCAAAGCGCGGCGTTGAGTTTCGCCACTCAACGCGCAATGCCTCAATTCGGTGGAAGGTGGGGAACGGAATTGTTGAAAGAGAGTGGAGTGTCTTTACACTAGGTTTTCTGGTTCCCTCTGCCTAACCCGCTACATGCGGGATACAGCGTGAAGTTGAAAAAAAAATATTATAATTACTTAATAATATGCCTCAATTCGACTGAAAGTGTGGAATGACAATCTTAGTAGAACGGAATGTGTTGACACTAGGTTCTGAAGTACCCTCTGCCTGCGCTGCTATGAGCGGGATACACATTTTCAATTGGAGGCATTGCGTGCTGAATGGCGGAACTCAACGCCGCGCTTTGCCTTGTCACCGGAACGAGTAAAAAAACCGTTTTAGTCAAAACCGTGCTTTTTCAGTTTTTTATTTAACTATTATTTATTATATGTAGAGATAATTCTGGTAAATGACATTATAAAAACTTTACAAATTGCTTGAATATTCACACTGACACGTGATTTTAGTACGTTATTGTATATTTAAAATTAAAATAATATGCTTCTTTAAATAAATATTTGAATTTATAGCTTCACGCTGTATCCCGCACATAGCACGGTAGGCAGAGGGAACCGGAGAACCTAGTGTTAAGACACTCCGTTCACTGAATACTCGCGCTCCTTACTTACCGTAGAATTGAGGCATTGCGTGCTGAGTGACGGAACTAAACGCCGCGCTACGCCTTGTTACCAGAGCGAGATAATGAAAATATGAAATAATATTTAATATTTTCATTTCCTGGAGTGGGAATCGAACCCACAACATGTCGCTTTTACAGTCGCACGCTTATGCCTCTGCGTCACGACATGCCTCAATATATATTTACAATTCAAATAATATAAATATGCTAATTTATTATTAACAGGTACTTACAGTACTTTACATATATATTTTATTTTATTTTTACTATATTATAGTTCCTCTTATATAACTATCATGTTAGAATAAAATTTAAATAATCAATAAAGGGCAAGCAATATCGATTTCAAGTTAATCCAGTTTTTGAGAATTTTAACTAAATTACGTCTTATTTTTTTCATTTTATATTTATGTACTTATTTTTTATAGAGACCATAGTGGCACAGTGGGATAATCTAATTGTAAACGTGATCGGTTGTGGGTTCGATCTCTACTTAGGAGAATGATCTATATATAAATACGTGAAGCAAGAACTTTGTACCCCTTTTTACGAAAATCAAGTAGGCGGAGGAGCATGAAATTTGGCACACTTGTAATTCATATAAAGGAGTGCAGAATGCTATTTTTTTAAAGTAATGCATAAAAAGTATATTAAATTAATAAAATAAATGTTGCACACACTACCATGTATTTGACATTTATATAAAGTTACATATGTATTGTTAAAGACAACGCGTTGTTAACGCGTTAGCGGGGTAATAAAAAGCGAAGGGTTAGGTGCCCCTACTTAATACGTTATTTAGACCGAATGTGGAGAACGGAGTGTCTCAACACTACGTCGTAGTTGTACGTTGTAGTACTCGATAATTGACTCTATCTAATGTGTATAAAAAGTTTCACATACATAGGTATAAGAAATACAAAAACTAAGTTTGTTGTATATAAGTCTTTAGATGTCGTAAGTAGTCTTTAGACGATAGTGACAGATCACTACTTTTTTAAGCAACTTCCCAAAAAAGAGGATATCAATTCGACTGTATTTTTTTGTGTGTTACCGCTTAATTTTAGTCTAGTATACTTAATTAGGAATACCATTTAAGCTTAACTAAAATATAATATCATTTTCGAGTTATCCGTAATATTTTTTGCTTAGTAATTATATACATATTTCCATTATACAGTATGATTGCAAACATAAAAAAAAATATATATTTACATATTTTCACCTATAAATATCCAGGTCATATTATCATAAAAGAGAGCATAATATTTCTCAATATTATTTTTTATTTCCAAAACAAATATTTTAAAAGAGTCTTTTCGTTGTGACATATTTGCATTCATACTTTTAGGTCTCGTTCGTAACGAACTAAACGAAAAAAGACAGTTTTGTACCTTGGGAACATGATCATGATGTTTTACTATTGTATTTCTGTAGCAAAAAAGCTAAATAATATGCTTCTGTATGTAAAAACAAGATACTTTTTAGGTCAGAGAGTGGAGTGACTTTAGTGAAGAGTTTAAATGTAATTTAAATTAGGAGAAATAGGCATTAGGAGGCAAGGAATAACAGTGTTTCTTTAAATGCTTGTTTGGTGGGTAGAGGTCTGTCCCCTCCGTCTGGCCTGCGACCACTATCATGTCGTAAAGACGAACCGCCAACACGAGGTGTGTTCAAAAGTAAGGGTGACTTTGTATTTTTAAGAAAAATATTTATTTATTTATCAATATTTATGTTGTCCCCCTTCAAAGTAATCCCCCTCAGATACAATACACTTATGCCAATCTTGTTTTTCCAATCGTCAAAATTTCTCATAAGCACTTTTCGGCATAGCCTTGAGCTCTTCCAGCGATGCAGTCTTTATCTCTTCAATCGTTGCAAATCTCCGTCCTTTTTCATAGGTCTCTTTAGTTTTGGGAACAAGAAAGTCACATGGGGCCAACCAAGAATATGGTGGCTGAGTGATGATTGTGGTGTTATTTTTGCCAAAAATCTCTCACCAGCAAAGATGAATGATGAGCAATTTCGAACAAACTGCTGACACACGTCTCATGCCCAAACGTTAGAAAAATTTCATGGCACGAGCCAAGCGATATACCAACATCCTCAGCAACTTCTCTGCGATAGTGATTCGACGATTTTCCAGAACAATTTTCTTTCACTGGCTTGAACGTGTTTCATCAGTTGTTGACGTTGGGCGTCCAGAGCGAGGCTCGTCATTGGCATCTTCCCGGCCATCTTGGAAGAGTAAAAAAAAAAAAAAAAACGATTTATTTTCGATTTTCGCGATATAATATTTTGTTAGTAATACCAATTACGAATACCAGTGAAATCTATCGAAGGAGAGTAAGAAAATGAAAATATTTTAAATTTAATATTTTCCTAATATGATTCGAAAAGCAAATCGAATCACGTTCACTTACAAACTGATGATAAAATAATTTAAAAAAGCAGTAAGATAAATCACGGCGTTGAGTTCCGTCACACTACACGCAATATTTTAAAGTTTTGGCTGAAAGAGGAGAACAAAGTGTCTTAACACTAGGTTCCCTCTGAATTCATTGAAGAAAGCGTGAAGCTGCTTATCTCGCTGTTTATCTTTACTGTAAGAAAAGCGAATAAAATGATTTTTACGTACAATACTATAAAAAATATATTACAAATCTAAATCAAGAGTGTATAAATCTTAACTCGATTAAAGCTAACATAAAAGAAGGTTAGCTACATAATAAAACTTCATGCTAGTTAAGGCTTTACCCTCGTTCATACCTGACCTTACAAGTCAGCGTAAATAGCGATGCGTGTTTAATTAGATCAATGACCGAGTTGTGAATGACTTATATATATATATATATATATATATATATATATATATATATATATATATATATATATATATATATATATATATATATATATATATATATATATATATATATATAGATATATATTAAATTAGGGGGGTAAGTATATATAGAGTATGTCCACACTACATTTTGTCTGACTCTTATAAGATAAAGCGCGATGTTAAGTTCTGCCACTTGACGTGCAATGTATCGAATTTGAGTGAAAAGAGGGAGAACAGAGTGTCTTGACACTAGATTCTGTGTATCTACCGTCCGTACCGTACTTGGGTAGTCGTCATGAAGCTACTTCTTTAGGAAGTACATGTGTTTTTTTATCATATTTATATATTAAAATGTTCTCTACATATGACAAATATAATTAAAATACCAGTGGCGCAGTGGGACTGTTACTGAAATGAGGTAACAAGTTCGAATGTTATTTATGGAAAGAGTTTTGTATAATATAAATATATGTAGAGTATGAAGAATGGCTACAATTTTTCCCTCTTAATTCATTAGATATTATAGAATTATTCATAGACAACCTAGTTAGTACACTCTGTTCCCCACTTTCTGTCTGAAATCTAGACATTGCGTGGTACTTAACGCCGCGCCTACTCTTTGTCTTTAAAAAAATATATTTATGTAAAATTACACAAATTTATAGGCTTACTTAATCAAGTTATTACCAAAAATGGAATCAATGCATAAGTAATAATATATTCATATTGCTTAACACATTATAATATGCTACTAGAGTAACCTTGGTTACTAAATTTTTTAACATTTATGTCTTCTTTGTGTAAATATATGGTGTAGGCGATTATTACTTAAAGAATTTTTATTTACTTTTTTTTAATGTTCAGACTTCAACTTCACGCTGTATCCCGCATATAGCAGGGTAGGCAGAGGAAACCTGAGAACCTAGTATGAAGACACTCCGTTCTCTTACAACAATTCGGTTCCCCACTTTCCGCCAAATTGAGGCATTACGTGTTGAGTGGCGGAACTCAACGCCGCGCTTTGCCTTATTACCAAACCCAAGAAATGAAAATACTAAATTTTACATTTCCTGGAGTGGGAATAAAACCCACAACCTGTCGCGTTTACAGTCGCACGCTTGTGCCTCTGCGCCACGACAGGCGTATTTTAGGGATTGCTTATCGCGCATCATAGATTTTTTTTTGTTTTCTTTATTATAGTTCTTTTTTTTTGTTAAGACCGTTTATTGTATGGATTCCAAATTTTTTGAAAATAATGGAAGTATATGTATACTCGATGAGATAGTAGATTTTTAGTAACTGACTAATATAATAGTCTCATTATACTTTCTAAACGAAAAACCTAGTGTTGAGACACTCTGTTTTCTACTTACTGCCCTGCGGAACTCAACGCCGAGCAATTATAATTATATAATAAAAAAACAAAGAAAGTAGTTCATAAAGTAACTATAATAGTTAATTGCTTGTATTATAATAACTCCACGCGCTAGAGCGCATAACGGTCTAATTACAATCGTTCCCGTTGCATTCTCCTTATTCCGGACCGATTGTTTATCTAAATAATGTCTTCTGTGAGCTTAAAGACAAATAAAATAATCGACTTCATTTAAAATGCACTAAATATAAAATGATTTGTCATATCTTGGCAAAACTGAAATGGGATTATGTCAGAAGAACTAGCTATCATATAACAAACATACATACATACATAGCTTCACGCTGTATCCCGCATATAGCAGGGTAGGCAAAGGAAAACTTTTTTTAAGACACTCCGTTCCCAACTTTCCACGGAATTGAGAACGGAATTCCATTTACTGGAGTGTTAATCGAACCTATAACCTGTCGCGTTTACTGTCGCACGCTTGTGCCTCTGCGCCACGACAGGAGTATGTTTTTCTTTTTTTTTTATGATGGATAGGCTAACGTTTGACTGTATCAAAGCATGATGGTAAGCATTAATGCGGTCTACGATGATACAAGTTTGCCTAGAAAAAACCTATTGACTCTTGATTTGAAGACCCCCAAATTGTATGACTTAGGAATAAATATTAAAAAAAAAATAGGATAAAAAATAAACAATATTGTACAAACCCATGTATAAAAGAATGAGCCTAATTGAATTCTATAGGTGTCTGGAAGGAACTAATAAAAATAACTTGGTGTAAGAATGATAATGCCACCGGATATTGATTGACGTAAGTACTTATAAATCAATAAACTCAATGCTGTGCTCTTAACCTGTTAGAATAATGTAAGGCTCTATACTTTATTATATGACGAACGACAGATATTTATCTTACAGTGATAAGAATAATTAAAATATTATCAAAAAAAAAATCAACTTTAAATAACTAAAACGTAAGTTTTTTTTTTTTTTTTTTTTAATTTCACGCTTTACCCCACATATATGTGGGGTAGGCAGAGGGAACCAGAGAATCTAGTGTTAAGAGACTCCGTTCTCTTACAACAATTCCGTTTCCCGCTTTCCACCGAATGGAGGCATTGCGTGCTGAGTGGCGGAACTCAACGCCGCGCTTTGCCTTGTTACCAAACCCAGGAAATGAAGATACTATCATTTCCCGGAGTGGGAATCGAACCCACAACCTGTCGCGTTTACAGTCGCACGCTTGTGTCTCTGCGCCACGACAGACGTTTGATCTGACTTTAAATAACTAAAACGTAAAATTATTACGAATAACTCAAAAACTACTTGCCAAATTTCAGTAAATTTAAATGGGATGACCAGGAGAATACTTCAGAAACGCTATTTTTATTACTAATCTTTTACTGATTGAACCAATTTAATTTTTTGTATATACCTAGAGCTTCTCATATGGTCCCATTTAAAAATAGTTTTTGAGTTATTCGTAATAACCTTATTAGTAATAACTCAAAAATTTTACTTATTTTGAAGGGAAACGTCTTAAGAATCATTGTGATTTGAATCTAAATGCATCATGATAATATAACAAAAACAATTGAACCTATAATTATTTATTAACTTAAACCTAAGTATAAGCCTTAGGTCTTAGTACACTGAATATATTTTATATTTAATGGTGTGTTGCGGTTCGATGATATGTAAGCCAGATTTTCCCTATTCCCACCCATCCTTTCCCCAGAATGTGGTTGTTTCGATGACGGACTGCCGTGGCTACTACATTGTATCCTCTTTATCTATACCCTATAGGCCGGCAACGCATTTACAACTTCTCTGGAGTTGTAGATGTCTATGTAGGTTACTTACCATCAGGTGGTCCTTCTGCTCGTTTGCCGACTTTGATCGCATACGAACAGAATGGACCATCTGATCGTAAGTGGTAAACTGTTCAGTTATATTAATTACTTTACATACATTATATTGTTTTGTTTGTAAATGTATTTTTTTCTCACATTGTAGATGATACAAATGGAAGATAAAATAATATGAGACTATCGTGGTGCAGTGCGACGTCTAACTGTAAGCGCTATTGGTTATGGATTCGATACCCATTAGGGAGAATGAAATTATATTTGACGCCTGTCGTGGCGCGGAGGCACGAGCGACTGTAAACGCGACAGGTCGTGGGTTCGATTCCCACTCCACTTAATGAAAATAATAAAATTTTGTTTTTTCATTTCCCCGCTTTGTTACCAAGGCAAAACGCAGCGTTGAGTTCCGCCACTCAGCACGCTATGTCTCAATTCGGCGGAAAGGAGGCAACGGAAATCTTAATGGAACGGAGTGTGTTAACACTAGATTCTCAGGTTCCTTCTGCCTACCCTGCTATGTGCGGGATACAGTGTGAAACTTTAGAGAAGTCTTGTTTTATTTGTATCATTAAATTGTTTGTACATTTTTCTCCCACATTATAATATAATATGGTTATAAAAACTGCGGAAGTTATAATATAGTGATTTATTGTCAGATTTTATTACTTCATTTTATGTATTTTTCAAACATATATAACTATATATATA
>JAKGSA010001498.1:39248-53998 GCA_033558755.1 Philaethria dido | reverse complement strand
ATGGATAAAGGATGGCAAACGAGCAGAAGGACCACCTGATGGTAAGTGGTTACCTTCGCCCATGAACCTCTACAACACCAGAGATGTTGTATGCGTTGCCAACCTAGAGGATATAGATGGAAGGGGAGGACAATGTAGTAGTCCGCTATCGGAACCACCACATTTTGGGGAAAGGATGGGTGGGAGAGGGGAAAACCTGGCTTACATGCCATCGAACCGGAACACATCACAAGATATTTGGCGGTTCGTCTTTGACATGATAGTGGTCGCGAGCCAGACGGAGGACGAACCTCCTACCACCAAAAAAAATGTTAGCGTTCATAAAAAAAAGGTTTCCCACTGCGACCCGATAGTCTCTTAAAATCTTAATATGGACAACCATTATAAAAGAACCCCATCTACATACAAATCCTAAGAAATCACAGGTCATCTTATAAATGGGTAGTAAAGTATGGATGATACTTGTCAAACTACCGACAGTACACTCCCGATTGCAACTGCGCGAAGTCTTAGACGATTAACAAAAATATGGAAACCGGTTTTATGTGGTATTAAATATTAAATAATTTAAAAAAAATGTGTTTTCTAGTCTAATTTCTAGATTTTAGGGAAGCAAAGCGAATTATTTTTATGTGTTTCAAATTTGATTCAAGCTAAGCGATTTATTTGGTATGTAATTTTGATATTTGTATTCTATATTATCTTATGGGACTAACAGGTTAAGTGGGTTCGTTTTTCAATCGAAGTTATATTTAATTTATTTTCATTTCCTCGCTCTAGTAAGAAAACGTTAATTTCTCTCTATGCAAAGTAGAAAACGGAGTGTCTTGTCACTAGGTTTACCTTCTTTCGTGAGTGGGAAAAAGCGCGAATCTCCCTTTCTTATGAATACCTACCCATAGTAACTGTCATGCTTTTCAATTATTATGATATCACCACAAACCCAAATTCTTTTAATTACGATATAAAAATATAAAGTTATTATTAAATTTTTAAAATTCTTGAGCAGTTTTACTTGTGGGTTTCATTTTTTATTTTCATTATAGGTACTATACGTGTATGATACAATGACTTTCGGAAACCGGTGGTAAATATTTGACGTTAAAAAATAAAGCTTTGTACTTTAATACTTTAAAAAATGAAGCATGTAATTTTTTTCTCAATTCGGCGGAAAGTGGGGAACGGAATTGCTGAAAGAGAATGGAGTGTCTTATCACTAGATTCTCTGGTTCCCTCTGCCTACCCTGCTATATGCGGGTTGCAGCGTGAAGTTAAAAAAAATGTTATTTTGTTTAACTTCACGCTGTATCCCGCACATAGCAAGGTAGGCAGAGGGAACCTGAGAAACCATTATTTAGTCACTCAAGTTACTTAAGATTTTTTAAGATAAAATTATTTGACTTTGGCTTTAATCAGTGTTCAATGCTAAATCATAAAATTATAATATACAGGCAATTTTCTGAATAGCTTGACCTTTATTTATATATCAATAAAAGATGATCAAGAAAAAAAAACTAAACCGACTTCAAATAAAACACACTAAAAAGTAAAATTATTACGAATAACTCAAAAACTACTCGTCAATTCAATCGATCAAGTGAAGGGACCAACATCTACCAAACTTTATTCGATCATATGTGACCTCCAGATGCAACCCTGATGCTGACCACTATCCTGAAACATGAGGGACCGACTAGAGAGAGAAAGAGCGAGAATGCTATCTTGACTCACATCTTTTCGTTTGATTTGTTTTGAAAATGTGTACACGTGTCCGGATTCGGTGACCGTACAGCGTTTAGACTTCTTTATAAAATATTTATATATTGTGAACCGAATGTCCTTGACGGGACGAGTATTTTTTTCTCGTTTAAGCAAATATTAACAATTATTTGTTATTTGTTTTTTTTTAACACGCAATATCTCGAATTTGGATCGAAAGCGGTGAACGGAGTGTCTTGACACTAGGCTCTCTCTGACTACCCTGCTCTGAGGGATAAAGCGTGAAGCTACTTATTAATACGTGAAGGATAAACTTGCACGAAGGAGAATGAAACTTTAAATTAATAAAAGCAGTGGCCCCATTGACGCGTTAACAACGCGTTGTCTTTAGCTATATATATGTCATTTTATATAAACATGGATGTCAAACCATGGTAGTGTGTGTAACATTTATTTTGCTAATTTAATATACTTTTTATGCATTATTTAAAAAATATGTTAGCATTCTGCATTACTTCTCTATATAAACTATAAGTGTGCCAAGTTCCATGCTCCTCCGTCCGCGTAATTTACGTAAAAAGGTCCAAAGTTGTTGCTTCACGTATTTATATTCATTCGGTTTCCTTTTATTATTAAAATTCTAACATTATCTAATGATTTCATTATCACCAATTATTTATTGGTTCCTATTTCATACAAAAATTAGTTGTACTATTCTAATGACAATATAATTATATTCTAAACTGGGTCTATTATATAAACAGGTTTTATCAAAAATAATGCTTATTACATACATATGTAGATTTTCTGAAAGTTAAATATGTTGACGTCTGTCGTGGCACAGAGGACAGTTAAAGGGTTCGATTCCCACTCCAGGAAATGGAATTTTTCATTTCCTGGGTTCGGTAACAAGGCAAAGCGCGGCATTTTCGTGGTAGGTGCGTGGTTTCCGCCACTCAGCAAGCAATGCCTCAATTCGGCGGAAAGTGGGTAACGGAGTGTCTTAACACTAGGTTCCCTCTGCCTACCCTGCTATATGCGGGATTCAGCGTGAGGCTATATATATTAAATAAATTAATAATACCATGGGCACAATTTGTTTTGTTGTTTTTTGTATAATGTGTTCACACACATTAGCATCGCGAATTATTATCTAACTAGGGAAAGGTAGGCAGAGAACCTAGTGTTAAGGCTCTCCGTTCTCCACTTTCGGCCTATTTAAGCGAAACCTAAGTGAAGTAAATAATAGTTAAGTGACGGAACACAACGCCGTGCTTTTATTTTTTTAATAGGTAATCATTTTTTTATTTCCGCGTGGATCAAAGTCTATCGCGTTTAAAGTCCAACTATTACTAGTCCAGTCATAATAGCTTCAAACTATTGTATAATTTCCAAGCTTATTTACGTAGTGTCGAAACACTTTATTTTAGTTTCACGCTGTACCCCGCATATAGCAGAGTAGGTAGAGCGAACTAGAGAACCTAATGTTAAGACACTCCAACATTTCCGTTTCTCACTTTCCGCCGAATTCAGGCATTGCGTGCTGAGTGGCGGAACTCAACGCCGCGCTCTAGACACTTTGTTCTCTGCTTATCACCCAAAATCGTGATTGTTGGATGTGTTGAATCATTTCGTGTTTGTTGGGGAATCTTAAACTTACGTTTTGTTTTAGCAGAACGTGGTAATAAAACTAGTCTAAAAACCAATCATTACCGTTGTGTGTGTTGTTGCGTACAGTCAGACCCTAATATAGCTTCACGCTGTATCTCGCACATTGCATAGGCAGAGGGTACCAGAGAATCTAGTGTTAAGACACTCCGTTCTCTTTCAACATTTCCGTTCCCTCTATTTTGATATGGCCTCAGATAATAATGAATAATATTAATTACTATACACGCATTTAAATACACGCATTTAGTATTTAAATATTTTTATTTTTTTTAAATAATTTGTATATTTGTTGTCAGTTTGTTCAGAGCAGTGAAGAGAATCGAACGATTCCACTTAAGTTGAACGGACCGTAGTAGAAATTATAATTTTTGTGACTTGAAGAAGAAGAAGAAGAATGAAGTTTCACGGATTTTTTGGTGAAGATAGTAAAATAAATCAAATAATATGCGCTGTATTGAGTAAGTATTCTTTATATGACATATTAAGACTTAAAAAAAGAAATTTCTGGACTTAGAGAGAACCTAATACAAGCGTGCGACTGTAAACGCGACAGGTTGTGGGTTCGATTCCCACTCCAGGAAATGGATTTTTTCATTTAATGGGTTTGGTAACAAGGCAAAGCGCGGCGTTGAGTTCCGCCACTCAGCACGAAATGCCTCAACTTGGCGGAAAGTGGGATCGGAGTGTCTTAACACTAGGTTCCCTCTGCCTACCCTGCTATATGCGGGATACAGCGTGAATCTATGTATGTATGTATGTTTAACTATTCCTTCACGTGAGAATAGAACCCAAAACCCTCTTGTTTACTGTCAGATATTGTCAAACTGAGACACGATGGTTTTTTCAATGGTTTCTTTGTGTTTTCTTTTATTAAATAGATTGACATTTAAATGGTAAATATTGGTTACTTTAGTAATTTATATAGGCGTAAGTTAATGAGGAGAGATGTATGTTTGGTTTTTTTTCACTTTAAAACTACTGAACGAATCTAAATCAAAAATTTCTGTATGTCATTTTATTTCAACTTATATGTACATCAAAATAACATATGTATGAAATATGGAACGGAAATGCTGAAAGAGAATGGAGTGTCTTAACACTAGATTCTCTGGTTCCGGTATGCCTACTCCGCTATATGCGGGATACAGCGTGAAGTTAAAAAAAAAAACATATAGGTTACAATTTATAAGAATTTTGTGTAATAAGGCGCTAACATAACGATAAGTATTTAGTTCTTAATGAGTTAGTGTAAAAAGATATCATAAATTAATGAGTTAATCTCATAAATTAATGAGTTATTTAAATTTTTTTTTAGTAAACTTGCCAGTGCTATCATACGGTGCGAGTATAGGATGGATGTCACCAATGTCTTTGCTGCTGCAGTCCAAAGACTCGCCAAAAGGAGTTCCTCTTACTGATACTGAGGTATACATTATATTAAATTATCATTTGTTAATAATTAATCGAGATTTTAATATATAATAGAAAACCGACTTCAAAGAAAATACGTTAGAAAGTACAATTTTTACGAATAACTCAAAAACTCCAAGCTTGTGGTAGCGCAAATGCACAAATGTGTGACCTTAAATGCGACAAGTTGTGGGTTCGATTCCCATACTAGGAAATGAAAATATTAGATAATATTTAGTATTTTCATTTCCTCGCTTTGGTAACAAGGCAAAACGCGGCGTTGAGGTCCACCACTCAGCACGCAATGCCTCAATTCGGCGGAAAGTGGGGAACGGAGTGTCTTAACACTAGGTTCCCTCTACATAACCTGCTATATGCGGGATACAGCGTGAAACTCTCTAAGATAAAGCGCACAAAGCGCCTTGAATTCCGCAACTTAATACCTAAAATCTAGATTTTGAACGGAAATTTGATAACGAATAAATATATACCTTTTTTTAAGATATCGTGGATGGCGGCTGTTCCTTACCTAATATGTATTCCGGCGAATTCAATGATTGCTTTCATTGTTGACAAGTTTGGTCGAAAAACCGCTTTGATTTTCGTTTCGGTGGTTGGAGCTGTAAGTATATATATATTGAGTATATATAGCATTTGTATATATATTGACGCCTGTCGTGGCGTAGAGGCACAAGCGTGAAACTGTAAACGCGACAGGTTGAGGGTTCGATTCCCACTACAGGAAATGGTAACAAGGCAAAGCGCGGCGTTGAGTTACGCCGCTCAGCACGCAATGCCTCAATTCGGTGGAAAGAGGGGAACGGAATGTCTTAACGCTAGTTTCCCTCTGCCAACCCTGCTATATGCGGGATACAGCGTGATGTATGTATGTATGTATAAATCTATATATATTTTTTTGAGGTAAAACTTCTTTAGAAACGTTGTGATTAGATACAACAAAGAAACAAATAAGATACAATAATGAATATTGCACTAAAAAGTATATTTATTAGGAATGACTCAAAATCTACGGGCCAGAGCGTTTGGAAGGATTTCAAAAGGCGCGGGTTCGAATCCTCCAGCATTTACGTGGTGTAGTGACGCAGTAGCTGTGGGTTCGATTCCCACCCGGGGTAATGATTATATTATATTTAAATTATTTTAATTTTCCACTGTGATAAAAAAATAAGTAAGTAATGTCGCACATTAGTGCGGAAGGAGGTGTACGAAGAACGGAGTGTTTTAACATTAAATTCTCTGCTTACCCTGCTCTCCGGAATAAAGACCGACGCTTAATACTAAAAATATATATAATTTCAGGCCAGTTGGGGTTTTTTTCTAATTTCCCTAGAAATTTGGGCTCTCATAATAGCTCGGTCACTCGTCGGCATTACCATGTCGGGCGCTTACGTCATATGTCCGATATATACTAAGGAGATAAGCGATGACAGTATACGGGGAGCTTTGGGATGCTTTGTAAGTATGGGGTAAAATATATTGATAAGTTGAAAATGAACGTTGCTTTATTTCCGCTCACTAGTGTCTCCGTTGGCGCGTTAACAACGCGTTGTATTTAGCAATGTATATGTGAATTTATATAAACATGGATGTCCAACCATGGTAGTGTGTGTAACATTTATTTTATTCATTGAATATACTTTTTATATGCCAAGTTTTATGCTCCTGCCTCCGCGTAATTTTCTTAAAAAGGGGAACAAAGTTTTTGCTTCACGCGTAATACGTAATACGTTTCACGTTAGCAAAAACTTTGTACCCCTTTTTACGAAAATCAAGCGAAAGGAGGAGCTTGAATCTTGGCACACTTATAGTTTATATAGAGAAGGAGTGCAGAATGCTAACAATTTTTTTAAAAATAATTCGTAAAAAGTATATTAAATTAATAAAATAAATATTATACACACTACCACGGTTTGACATCCATGTTTATATATATACATTACTATAGAAAACGCGTTCTTAACGCGTCAACGGGGACACTAGTAATATTTATTATTACTATTTTTTTAAAATAGACCTAGTCTTAAAACTTAACCTAAATTATTTATATTTTTATAGTAAAATGTGTTATCTATGCTATTATAATTATGTATTTAGTGCAAGAGAATTAGGTATCTATTTAACTAACGGCTTAGGATATGAGCGATATCAGAATTAGGTGGCTATAATGTTTTTAAGTAAAAAATATTTATTAACAAGTAAAAAAAGAAATAATAAAAATATTATCCTTATTAACGCCTGTCAGTTGGTGCACAAACGTGCGACTGCAAACGCGACAGGTTGTGGGTTCGATTTCCACTCCAGGAAATGGAATTTTTAATTTCCGGGGCTCTAAAATAAGTGGAAGGAATAGAATAGAATATGTTGACACTAGGTTCTCTCTGTTTTCATCGGTATACTGGATAAAGGGTAAAGCTAAAAAGTTATTATTTTTAATATTGTTTATTTTTTTTAGCTTCACGATGTATCCCGCATATAGCAAGATAGGCAGAGCGAATCTGAGAACCTAGTCAAAGTCAAAGTCAAAGTCAAAGTCAAAGTCAAAGTCAAATAATTTATTCAAAATAAGAAATTACATGGTTCATTTTTTTGAACGTCAATTAATTTACCATTTACCAGTGTTAAGACACTCCATTCCCCACTTTCCGCCTAAACTAGGCATTGCGGTTATTTTTAATTGATTATTTCTAAGTGGCGGAACTCAACGCCGCTTTGCCTTGTTATTACATTGTTTTTATTTATGATATTATATTTGTTTACAGGTCATTTTATTTCACACGATTGGAAACCTGTTTCTATATATTTTGGGTGACTTGCTTAGTTATTATACAATATTATGGATTTGTCTAGCAATACCTTGTTCTCACATCGTCCTGTTCCTCTTAATGCCGGACTCTCCTTCGTATTTAGTCAAGAGAGGGAGAATTGAGGTAAGAATTTTTGCGTTTACTAAAAAATGTTTTTATTATCCTAAGTGCAGCTTCAGGCTTTATTCCGCATAACAAGCGTGCGACTGTACCGCGACAGGTTGTGGGTTCAATTCCCACTCCAGGAAATGGAATTTTTCGTTTCCTGGGTTTGGTAACTAGGCATATGCGTGGCATTCAGTTCCGCCACTCAGCACGCAATTCAATTTGGCGGAAAGTGGGGAACGGAGTGTCTTTACACTAGGTTCCCTCTACCTACCCTGCTATATTCGGGATATACTGAAATGTTTGTACGCACATAAATTCAAAGCGACTGTACCAAATTGGATGAAATACTAATTCAAAAACTTTTATGTATTCGATATTGTCAGAAGAAAGTTTACATGAAAAAAAAAATATTTAAAAACCATATATAACAAATATTTAAAAACCTCAGTATTTACGTTAAAATGAAATGGAGGTACGAAGTACAGTTAGCTAGTATTTAATAAATAGCACTTTATCTTGCTAAGCGATTGCTCTTGGAAATAAAGCCTGAAGCAAAAAAAATGAAAGAAAATTATTAACATTGCCTCGATTATCTTTATTTATATATATATATTTAACTGAAATATATGCTATTGGTATTTCCTATTTACTAACTCGGATAAGTTATGAAGTGGTTTTTCTATTTTTCAACAATGGACTGCAATAAAGTAAAAGAATAATATACCTATTATATATAGAAGCCAGAAGCCATGGCGCGAACACGATGGGTTGTGGGTTCGATTCCCACTTAGGCAATAATCTTTATTAAAATATTTTTATTTAACTCCTGTGGTATGACAACAATTCTGGCGGAAAGTGTAGAACGGAGTATATTGGCACTAATTTCATTCCGACTACCCTACTATGCGTAGAAAAACGTGAAGGTACACAATTTATATACCTGTATGTATGTCTAATCCACAACGATCGTGAGCCATACTTCGTGAACCATAGTCTTTGAAGAAACAAAAACTTTGTATCGCTTTTTACGAAAATTACGGGAACGGAGGAGCATGAAACTTGGCACACTTATAGTTTATATAGCGAAGAAGTGTCGAATGATATTATATTTTTGAAATAATACCTATAACATATATTAAATTAATAAAATAAATGTTACACACCCTAATCATGGTTTTCTCCTTTCCCACTCATTGTTTCCCCAAAATGTGGTGGTTCCGATAGCGGACTACTACATTGTTCTCCCCTTCCATCTGTATCCTCTAGGTTACTAGGCAACGCATCTACAACGTCTCTGGTGTTGTAGATGTTTATGGGCGAAGGTGCCACCACTTACCATCAGGTGGTCCTTCTGCTCGTTTGCCATCCGTTATCCATAAAAAAAAATCATGGTTTGACAATCATGCTTATATAAAGTGACATATACGTTGCTAGGCAACGTGTTGTTAAGGCTTCAACGGGGACGCTAGTTTTTATTTTTTTTTTTTTTTTTTTATTCGCCTCGCAGGAGGCGCCCCTGTGACACTGCAGTTTTAAGTTGATGGTCCTCCTCCCGAGGAGGCCAAGCCAGGGTCAGAGCTCTTCAAGCTCGGCACCCCACAAAACCCGGTGACGCTGTCGAGGCCAATAGGGCCAACAGCATACTACACAGTCGAAAAAAAAAAAAAATGTTTTTATTATTTCTTCTCATTTCTGCTTCTAGGACGCTACAAAGGCGATCGCTTGGCTCAGATGTAAGTCCACACTGGACAGTCGTATACAGGACGAAATAAATCTTATGAAAAGTGAACAGAAAAAAGATGATGAAGCTAACGAGTTCATGTTAAAAACAATCTGTAAGTTCTAATTTTTTTATTACTAACCGACTTCAAGAAAAGAAGAGGTTCAGTCAAATTGATTGTTTTTAATGTGTGTTATTACATAATTTTTTATTGTCTTTTTTTTAATCTTGATGATTCATTTTATATGATATCTAATGCTTCTCATATGATCCTATTTAAATTGGTTAAGATCTGACGAGTACTTTTTCCCTGTGAGGGGACTATAATACAATTCCCCTTCGCCGCTGGGTAGCGTCCCGTAAGAGGCAGGTATCCCAGTAGTTTGGTGATAGAAGCTAAATATCTTGTAATGTGTTCCGGTTCGGAAGACAACGCATTTATAACTCCTCTGGTGTTGTAGATGTCTATGGGCGAAAGTAACCACTTACCATCAGGTGGTCCTTCTGCTCGTTTGCCATCTTATATCGATAAAAAGAAAAATAAAATTCTCGTAATATTTGTACTTTATAGTATATTTCTTTGAATTTTTTTTTCTTTTTTTGTTAAAACCTTAGTTTCGCCACTCGCAATGTTACTAATTTCTTTCTTGGGGGGGAAAAGCGCAGAGTGGAGTTTCTAATCATTAGTCTATCTTACTTACATCGGTGTGTTGCTAAAAGTGTAAAATCGCATTTAAACGGAGTGATGTAACTCATAAAAAAAGAAAACAAATATTTAACAAGATAAATAGACTAAGGTCAACATATATTTTAGCATAAGTCGAATATAGTCTCATCATTTCCTATTGTCGAGTTAGACCGGTTTATAAGGGAATCATTTATTCAGAACAGGTTTGTTAGAATATTATAAAAATTCCATTCATTATTGAAGTAAACATGAATATTTTTAACCGACGTCAAAAAAAGAAGAAGGATGGAATGGAATTTTTCATTTTCTGGGTTTGGTAACAAGGCAAAGCAAGGCTTTGAGTTCCGCCATTTCAGCACGCAATGTCTCAATTCGGCGGAAATTGGGGAACGGAGTGTCTTAACACTAGGTTCCCTCTGCTTACCCTGCTATATGCGGGATACATCGTGAAGCTATGTATGTGTGTATAATAAATAGAATAATGAAAAATATTAAAATTTTAATTATTTTCCTTACAGTTACTGATAAAATCCTAAGGAAGGCGCTACAAATTGCATTAATATCGACTATTTCAAGGGAAATCTGTGGCGCCATACCTGTTCTTAATTTTGCGGGCGAAATATTTTCCTTAGCTTCCGGTCAAAATGGAATAATTCTATCTCCTAACCAACAAGCCATGATGCTGGGTGCTGTGCAAGTCGTGGGTTCGATTCTCGCTTCGAGCGTTGTTGAGAAATCTGGGAGGAAGGTAATATTTTGGATAGATATTTTTGACATTAATTAAATTATGTACAAAAAAAATAATAAGAAACGTATAAAATTTTGAACATAGCAGGATATGAACCTGTGCCCTTTGGAATCCGATCAAGTACTCTAGCCAATTAGGTTTGACGGTCTTTTCGATCTACCTCGAAGTTATTTTTGTTCAAAAAAAATTATATACTTTTAAATCATTTCAAATATCAGTCTAAAGATACTTTATAGCATATACATGATTATTGTAGGTTAGATTCCCACTCGAAATCATAATTATATGGTTATTAATTTTAATTAATAAATACGTATTATGTGGCAGAAACCTGAAAGAAAAAACCTCAACTGGGAATCGAATCCCTAGTCTGATTTATCATTTACTAATAAAATGTTTGTTTCAGCCCCTTCTCTTCATTTCCTCCTTAATATCTGGTCTAAGTATGTGTATTCTAGCCTCTTGGTTCCTAATAAAAGATTTTAACATTGTCACACCATCTTGGATACCGTTACTGTCGCTTTGTTTGTGCATATTTTGTGACTCAACTGGACTGCAACCCATATCCATTGTATTGGCTGGTGAAATTTTCAGTTTTAAGGTAAATTTTTATATTTTTAGTAGCAAATTAATATCAAAATATTTCGTTTTCCACTTTCTGCCGAAAGTTGAGATATTGTATGTTGTAAGACGGATGTAAACGCCGCGTTTCGTGTTAGCAGAACGGAGATAGGTATGTACATACATACATACATACATAGCTTCACGCATATAGCAGGGTAGGCAGAGGAAACCTGAGAACCTATTGTTAAGACACTCCGTTCCCCACTTTCCGCCGAATTGAGGCATTGCGTGAGTGGCGGAACTCAACGCCGCGTTTTGTCTTGTAACCAAACCCAGGAAATGAAAAAATCCACTGGAGTGGGGATCGAAACCACAACCTGTCGTGTTTTGCAGTCGCACGCTTGTGCCTCTGCGTCACGTCACGTCGTCGTATAGGAATCAAATAAATGATAGCAATGTAATTTAAATATAATCATTCAAAATTGAACTTACAACCACTGCGCCATTGCGCGACAGTGGCCCCTTATATTTACTAATTAACTGACTTCAAAAAAGGACGATGATGATTCTTTTTTTATGTGATAACTAGTGCTTCGGATATAGTCCTATTTAAATTTAGTTAAAATCTGACTATTAGTTTTGGAGTTATTCGTAATAATTGTATTTTATTGATTTTTTTGTATTTCTATGAAACAATTGTTTGGCAAGAGAGAAAGCTTAAAGTTTTAATCACACACTTAGGAAACGAAAATTATAAAATTTCCTGTCGTATCGCAGAGGCACAAGCGTGCGACTGTAAACGCGACAGGTTGTGGGTTCGATCCCCACTCCAGGAAATGTAAAAGTTTAGTAATTTCATTTCCTGGATTTGGTAAAAAGGCAAAGCGCGGCATTGAGTTTCGCCACTCAACACTCAATGCCTCAATTCGGCGGAAAGTGGGTAACGGAATTGTTAAAAGAGAATGGAGTGTTTTAACACTAGGTTCTCTGGTTCCCTCTGCCTACCCCGCTATATGCGGAATGTATCCCGTAAAGTTAAAAAAAATAATTGTACTTTATTTGTTAATAATTGTACTGTATTGTTTTGGAGTTATTCGTAATAATTGTATTTTATTGATATTTTTTGTTAAAATCTTAATATTTTTTTTTCAGTACCGCGGCACAGTAATGGCAGTTACAATGTCATGCACATCGATATGCGCTTTCGTTCAACTTTTATTCTTTAAGCCAATCGCTAATTCCATAGGCATTTACGTTTCTTTCTATATATTTGGATTAATATGCCTTTTGATGGCGGCATACGTAATATTTGTTATACCGGAAACAAGGGCGAGACCGTTGGAAGAAATATATAAAGATTTAGCAAAGAAGAATGCTGTGAATGATGAAGAAGATACTAGAGTGTGAATGAAGAACATGTTTAATACATATATTAATTGAAAGTATCTTAACCGGCTTAATCGTGTGTATTTTAGTGCATACATACATACATACATAGCTTCACGCTGTACCCCTCATTTAGCAGGGTAGGCAAAGGGAACTTAGTGTTAAGACACTCCGTTCCCCAGATATATTTTAGTATTCGAAAAAACATTTTTTGGAAATTCGACGTTTCGAACGCTTTACAGTAGTCCGTGGACAGTAGTTGAATCTAAAATATACGCGATTAATCCGCATTTAATATGTGTAATAATCGAAAATCAAAGAGCTCATAATGTTTAATACAGGTCTACAAGCAAAGGCGGCAAAGTCCATTTTTACTAACAAAACGCGGCAGTCTAACACATTTTTTAAGATTCCAAGTTAACCGATATAGCTTAAGATTAACATACAAATTAAAATAAACTATATCGAAATTAACGTCTGTCGTGGCGCAGACTGAATACGCAACAGGTTGTGGGTTCGATTCCCACTCCAGGAAATGTAAAATTTAGTATTTTCATTTCTTGGGTTTTGGTAACAAGGCAAATCGCGGCATTGAGTTCCGCCACTCAACACGCAATGCCTCAATTTGGCGGAAAGTGGGGAACGGAAATGTTGAAAGAGAATGGAGTGTCTTAACACTAGATTCTCTGGTTCTCTCTGCCTACCCCGATGTGCGGGATACAGCGTGAAGTTAAAAAAAAACGGAATTATACTTAACAAAATAATGAAAGACCATAGTATCCTATCATTGTTATCCGTTAAATTGCATTAGATGGACATTGTCACCTGAATTCTTTCGTCCTCAATTAATCAAATTTATTATATTCTCCTTAATAATACAATAATTTACTTTATATTAGATTGTGTATTTAATAATATTCATTTGAAAAGCGGGGATTTGAACCTGCTTTTCTATAGTGCCATATGACTTTTTATTTATATATCGACTTTGTGTTATTATATAGGTTTTAAAGATTTGTCTTTCATTTTTTATTCATTTCCCAGTAGACATTTACTAAGATGACAGAGTGATTCGACACTAAATAAAATAATAAATTTATTTGATGAAATGAACTTTCTATGCCTGTCGTGGCGCAGAGGCACAAGCGACTGTAAACGCGACAGGTTGTGGATTCGATTCCCACTCCAGAAAATGTAAAAGTTTAGTATTTTCATTTGTTTGATTTGATAACAAGGCAAAGTGCGGCGTTGAGTTCCGCCACTCAGCATGCAATGCCTCAATTCGATGGAAAGTAGGGAAGGGGGTGACTTAACACTAGATTCTCTCTGACGAGCCTGCTATGCGGGATGAAGCGTGAAGCGTGAGCGCAAATGTGTCACAAGCGTGTGACTGTAAACGCGACATGATGTGGGCTCGATTTCCACTCCAGGAAATGAAAATATTGAATAATATTTGGTATTTTCATTTCCTCGCTCTGGTAACAAGGCTAAGCGCGGCGTTGAGTTCCGCCACTTAGCAGGCAACACCTGAATTCGGCGGAAAGTGGGGAATGGAAATGTTAAAAGAGAAAGGTCTTAACTCTAGGTTCTCAGGTTCCCTCTGCCTACCCTGCTATGTGCGGGGTACAGCGTGAAGCTTTAAAAAATAATATAATAATAAAAAAAAAAATATATTTATAAAGATTTTGTTTAATTTGACCACATAACGAAAAGTATCTGGTAACATATTTTACGACGCCTCTTTCCGCTTTAAGAATATAATACTTAAGTAAATTTGACAATACTATAGCCGAGGCTTACAAATACAAACATTTTTAACGACAACCTATCTTTATTTGTACTTTAAATGTTATAATATTTTCGCGATACTAAATGTCAAAAGGATTTATAATTATTTACATTCTTTAAGAA
>JAKGSA010001498.1:0-28096 GCA_033558755.1 Philaethria dido | reverse complement strand
ATATATATATATATGTTTTTTATATAAACACAAACTAAGTAAAGTCATAAAGTAGTGTATGATAAAATACAGTAGATGTAATCTTTATTGATTTTCCTGTTTTTAGATAATTAAACGTACGTTAGACTTTGTTTTATATAAAGTTAATCAAACAATGATATAATTGATGTAATGCTTTTGAAAATTTCGAAATTTTATTACTTTTTTTAACTTCCCGCAAATAGAAATAGGCACAGGGAACCTGAAAACCTAGTGTTAAGAAACTACGTTCTCTTTTAACATTTTGGTTCCCCACTTTCCATCGGTTGGAGACATTGCGGGCTGAGTGGCGGAATTCAACGTCGCGCTTTGCCATGTTACCAGAGGAAGGAAATGAAAATACTAAAAATTATTTAATATTATATTTCCTGGAGTGGGAATCGAACTCACAACCTGTCGCGTTTACAGTTGCACGCTTGTGCCTCTGCCCCACTATAGGTCTCAAATTTTATTAATACCTCATGGTGTAGTGAGACCGCGACTGACTGTAAGAGCAATGAATGATTGTTAATTCGAACTCACTTGAAGTAATTATGATTATGTTCATTTTAATTTCATGCCTCGCTCTGGTAACACAAAGTGCAGAATTGAGTCCATTTAATACATAATGACTCGAATTGTCGTGGCGCAGAGGCACAAGCGTGCGACTGTAAACGCGACAGGTTGTGGGTTCGATTCCCACTCCAGGAAATGGAATTTTTCATTTCCTGAGTTTGGTAATAAGGCGAAGCGCGGCGTCGAGTCGACTACTCAGCATGCAATGCCTCAATTCGGTGGAAAGTGAGGAACGGAGTGTCTTAACACTAGGTTCCCTCTGCCTACCCTGCTATATGCGGGATACAGCGTGAAGCTATGTATGTATGTCGAATTCAAAGGAAAAGTGAAGGGCGGAGTGTCTTGACACTAGGGTTTTAGTAATTACCCTGCTATGCGGGGAAAGAGTGACGAACTAAGCAGATGTACTTAAATTTAAATTTAGTTAACATTTGACGAATAGTTTTGGAATTATTCGTGAAAATGTTACTTTTTAGTGCTTTTTATTTGAGTCGGTTTTTTAATTTGAAATGAAGTTATTTTTTGTTCAAATCGTAATTATTCTTAAAGTCGTAACTTTGTTTATTTTAGGTCAATATAGATTCAGACGAGGGAAAAAAAATATATTTAATGCGTGTCACCTTAGTGAGAGTCGAAACTTAGGGGAAAGTGGGGTATAATGTAAAATGAAACTTAAAAATTCTGCATTTATAGTAATTTAATCCCACTATATGGAGATTGAAATACTCTGAATCGAGCTGATACTGATAAAAACATAAGGTCCAGTACATAGCAGGTGGAACTCAACGCCGTGCTTTATCTTATGAGAGCGGGACAAACGTTATCTATACATTACGTGAAGTAAAAACTTTGGACCTCTTTTTATGAAAATTAAGCAGAAGGTAGAGCATGAAACTTGTCACACTTATAGTTAATATAGAGAAGGAGTGCAGAATGCTAATATTTTTTTTAAAATATGCATAATAAGTACATATATTAAATTAGCAAAATAAATGTTACACACACTACCATGGTCTGACATCCATGTTTATATAAAGTGACATATACATTAATAAAGATAACGCGTTATTAACGCGTAATTAACTCTTAGTAATAACATTTCAAAACTCTAAAAAACATGATATAAATTATATGATTGTTTGATTAATTTTATGCAGAACAAAGTTTAGTGTACTTTTAATTACCAGTGAAAACAAGAAAGTCAAAAAAGATTACATCTATCAACATATATTTCATCTGTATTTCATCATACACTACTTTATTAGTGTACTTAATTTGTGTTTAAATAAAAAAATATATTATCTTATATTATTAATCATAATGTAATCTTCCTGAGATGTGTATGTTATTATTATATTTTTTTATTGTATTATCAGTGTTGCTACTCGGAACGCAATACCTCAATTCGTCGGAAAGTGGAGAACGGAAATGTTAAAAGAGAACGGAATGTCTTAACACTAGATTCACTAGATTCATCATCATCACCATCATCATAAATTTTCCTTCTGCCTAGCCTGCTATGTGCGGGATACAGGATGAAGCCATATTCATAAAAAAATCCCTATATCCCCGACGTTTCGAATCTCACTACGACGAATGTTTAGCTTCATCCCTCATAAGAGAGTCAGAGAGAATTTTCGAATCAATGCGTAATAATTAGGATTTGAGCAAAAAGTGGAGAACGAAGTGTCTTGACATTGCGTAACCGCTTCTAATCAGGTGGTTCTTCAGCTCGTTTGTCACCTTTTATCAATAAAAAAGTACAGTCGAATTGAAAATCTTTTCTTGAATTTTAATATCTTTCCCTCAAATGGGGATAGTACTTACAACCATCGCGTTTACTGTCAATCGCTCTCCCACTGAGTCACGATAGTGTTTTAGTACTTAGCAATAAAAGCTCTAAAAAAACATTTTATTAGTTATATCATTGTTTGATAAAAACAGGAAAGTCAATAAAGATTATATCTATCAACGTACGAACTGTATTTCATCATACACTACTTTATGAGTTTACTTAATCTGAAGAGTGACATTGAAGCTTCAAATATTATTCAAGAACTGAATTTGATAAGTAAAACAATGAATTTATAGACCAAGACATACAAAAAGAAATGAAATTTTGAAATGGAACTTCAACTGGGGTCCTTCTTAGATAATACTTGTAAAAAAACTATAGCTAACTGGTCTATTATTACGATTTTTGATACGACAGCAATAATTTGAAAATAATGGTAACCTCAAACGGGTATTGAACTCACTACTGCGTCACGATGGTCTTTTTAGTACTTAGCAATAAAATTATATATATATCAAAAGGTTATCAATATCCAAAGGTAGCCTGGAAGAGATCGCTTTAAGCGATAAGGCCGCCTTATTGTACGCTATTACTACTTCTATGTTATTTGTTTATTTGTGTGCAATAAAGAATATTTGTATTTGTATTTGTATTATATAAGAACTCTAAAAAAACATTTTATTAGTTCATCATTGTTTGATTAGCTCGTTACAAAACAAAGTCATACGTACGTTTACCTTAAAAGTGGAAAGTTAATTAAGATTATATCCATATTTATATATTTCATCTGTATTTCATCATACACTACTTTATGAGTTTACTTAGTTTGTGTTTGAATAAAAAGATATAGTATCTTATATTGTAAATCAGTCATTTCATCAGTCGTTTTGTTTGGTGGTAGGAGGTTCGTCCTCCGTCTGGCTCGCGACCACTATCATGTCAAATACGAACCGCCAAATATCTTATGATGTGTTCCGGTTCGATGGCATGTAAGCCAGGTTTTCCCCTTTCCCACCCATCCTTTCCCCAAAATGTGGTGGTTCCGATAGCGGACTACTACATTATCCTCCCTTTCCATCTGTATCCTCTAGGTTGGCAACGCATCTAGTACATCTCTTGTGTTGTAGATGTTCATGGGCGAAGGTAACCACTTACCATCAGGCGGTCCTTCTGCTCGTTTGCCATCCGGTATCCATAAAAAAAAAAAAAAAAAAAAGTCTGTGTGTGTACAATTTAAATTTATGTATATTAATGAAAGTAAATGATGAGTTATAATGCCTGTCATGGTGCAGAAGCACAAGCGTGCGACTGTAAACGCGACAGGTTGTGGGTTCGATTCCCACTCCAGAAAATGTTAGTATTATTTCCTGGTCTTGGTAACAAGGCAAAGCGCGGCGTTGAGTTCCGCCACTCAGCACGCAATGCCTCAATTCGGCGGAAAGTGGAGAACGGAATTGTTGTAAAACAACGGAGTTTCTTAACACAGGTTCCCTCTGCCTATATATATATATATATATAAATATATATTTTTTTTGAATTCGAAAAAAAACGAAATGCCTTGATACTGGGTATCTCTGACTATCTTGTAACGTGAAAAAACATAACAAAAAAAAACATTTTTTTATTATAGTACACACCATTTATTAATTTTTAACCTTTTAAAATAATGAATTTGGAGCTTCAACACGAAATGCCTTTTCCTTCGGCGGAAAGTGGGCAACGGAGTGTCTTAACACTAGGTTCCCTCTGCCTACCCTGCTATATGTACATATGTATGTATTTCCTACAGTAGGAATCAATCTTACAACTATCATGTTTGTAGTAAAGCGCTATATGTCCTACTGCGTCAAATGGTATTTTTAGTTCTAAGCAATAAAATAAAATAAGAACCTTAAAAAAAATGATATAATATCAATTATATGATTGTTTGATTAACTTTATATAAAACAAAGTCTAACGTACGTTTCATTACATAAACATACTAAAATCAATAAAGATTACATCTATCAACGTACGTACATACATACGAGTATGTATGTACACTGTATATTATCATACACAATTTATGAATTTACTTAATTTGTGTTTAAATAAAAAATATATTATTATTTTATATGGTTAATCTGTGTTATTCACATTATTTTTCCCCTATTATAGCGTATAGAATATATATATAGTATAGAAAATCTAACATAAAAATATTCCATAATCCACTTTCCGTCCAAATTCATGATATTGCTTGTTAGGGGTGGATCTCAACCGTGTTTTGTCTTGAACAGAGTCTCCACTTTGACTCTTAACTCTTAACGAATACATTAAAAATTCTAAATTCTCCAAATGCATATAATATAAATGAATTCGTTACCCATAACTCTGACTGCGACACAATGCCTACATTCAAATATATAGAAATAAATTTAAAAAACTATGCTTCTGATAATAGATTAGGCAATTTACAATTGATTAAGAAACTAACTTGCCATAAATGTGGAATTTAATGTTATTTTCCCTTAATGTCCCTATCATGCCCCTCTTTCCTCTTATTATTTCAAATCTCATTCTATTTTAATAGACGGTTAAAATCTCCCTGGATTCGATTCTCACTCCAGGAAATTATTTTTTTATTTCCTGAGTTTGGTAACAAAGGCAAAGCGCAGCGTTGACTTCCGCCATTCACCACGCAATGCCTCAATTCAGCGGAAAGTAAGGAACGGAGTGTTTTAACACTAGGTCCACTCTGCCTACCCTGCTATATGCGGGATACAGCGTGAAGGTATATATGTATGTATGTATTCAAGAAGAATATTTAAAGGACACCGTGGCACAGTGTAAACACGTTTCTGGGTTTATTTCCCACTTAAAGATTAAGATTTAAATTGTTTTCATTTGTTCGCTCTGGTAACACAGAGCGCGGTGTTGAATTCCGTCACTCAACGAAATGAGTTGAATTTGGCGGAAAACGTAGACACTAGATTCACTCTGCCTACTCTGTTATACGGAATGTTTATTGCAAGAATAATATTTAGGGTCATATAATAACCATATAGTATGTATACATAGAGCATAATAGCAAAGGCACAAGCGTGCGACTGTAAACGCGACAGGTTGTGGGTTCTCCAGAAATTGTAAAGTTATTACTTTCATTTCTTAGCTTTGGTAACAAGGCAAAGCGCGGCGTTGAGTTCCGCCACTTAACATGCAATGCCTCAATTCGGCGGAAAGTGGGGAACGGAATTGTTGAAAGAGAATGGAGTGTCTTAACATTAGCTTCTCTGGTTCCCTCTGCCTACCCCGCTACATGCGGGATACAGCGTAAAATTAAAAAAAATATATAGAGTATCTCGATCTATATAAAATAGTGATCAAATTCACACATTCAGGATAAAAAAAATACTTTTATAGTAAATTGTAGGGTCTGATTAAATATTAATATGTTATCTATCTATCTGTCCATACATTTTCTTTTTCGATTTTAATTTATACACACATTCTGATATTATGTATATGAAAAATAATGATTTTTTTAAATGTATAATGTATACATAATCTGGCCCCGAAATCCTTTAAAAACTCAACTCAACTCTTTTTTCAATATAAATTTTATAAAAAATAGCCTGTAAGAGGAAAATACCAAAAAATTCCATTCAATCTCGCGTTACGCAGTTCTCCAAACCGGTTCTATCTAGTTAAGACTGAAACGGTGTAAATCAGTTTTCGGTTTTACGTCTTTCAGTGTTACTACGTACTGGCTGATGAAATTTTTTTTTAAGTAACAATATTTACTCTGTGGCGTCATGGTAAAAAACAAAAAATAACGCATATATTTTTTTTTTATGGAAAGGACAAGGCAAACGAGCGTTCGAGTCACCTGGTGGTAAGTGATCCCCGCCGCCCACGGCCCCGTGTAACACCAGAAGAGCTACAGGTGCGTTGCCGGCCTTTGAGGTGGGAGTAGGCGCGCTTTTTGAAGGTACCTATTTCGTATCGACCTGGAAAAACTGCCGCAGGTAGGCCATTCCACAGTTGAGTGACACGTGGAAGGAAATTCCTACGAAACCGCACAGTACTGGAGTGCCACGCATCCAGTATTGTGCTTTATTTGTGTTTTATTTTTATCTAAAGTATAAAAATGAAAAAGCGGCTTCACGCATTATCCCGCATAACAGGGCAATTATAGGGAACCTAGTGTTAAGACACACCGTCGTGGAGGACATTCCATCCGAATTTGATATAATACATGTTGACTTAATTACGTAACTTAACGCCGCGCTTTGCCTTAACAGAGCGTGTATATTAAATATTTGTAATAATAATATATATTACAAACACTTAATATTGTCTTTTCCTGAAGTGGCAATCGAACCCGCACTGTCGCCTTTACAATCGCACCTCTATGTCTCTGCGCCACGACTGGCCTTTAGAATTACACATAGACTACAATTTCTTTTTTTTTTACAACTTTGTCTAATTTGGATATAATATTCCTTCTTACCCAAACAAAATTTGAAATTATTATAAATATTGTTGACTTAACTGCGGAACTTAACGCCGCGATTCGTCTCAACAGAGCGTAGGAAATTAAATAATTTTAATAAGTATAATCAATCTTTCGAATGAAGATCAAATCAATCAACAAATCGCGTTTGCAGTGAGACCCTGTCCCATTGTGCCACAATGTCCTCATATAGCTTAAAATATTTTGTTTTTTTTTTATAGCTTCACGCTGTATCCCGCATACAGCAGGGTAGGCAGACGGAATCTAGTGTTAAGACACTCCGTTCCCCACTTTCCGCCGAATTGGGTATTGCGTGCTGAGTGGCGGAACTCAACGACGCGCTTTACCTTGGTACCAAACCCAGAAAAATGAAAAATTACATTTCCTGGTGTGAGAATCGAACCCACAACCTGTCATGTTTACAGTACACCTGTACACGTTTGCAGGCTTGTGCCTCTTTATTTAGTTTAATTAGTTTTAACTTACATTTAGTATTAACTTTACATTTTAATTTTATTACTAACAAAAATAGAGGTCAAGGTCGCCCAGAGCAATTCCTGGTTTATCCCTATGGGATTGAATCAAAAATGAAGATATCTGTGGGAGAACAAAAGTAACCGACATTGCTCAGTTGAAGTGGCAGTAACATATACAAGTTTTAACGTTAAAAAAATATATTGTTAACTTAAGAAACTTATATAATATGTATGAAGACATGACTGAAAATGAACATAGTAAGTAAATTTTCAAAATCTATAATGAATAACTGAAATTGAAATTCAAAATTCTTAAAAAAAAAGATTTTTCGAAATGTCCCCCTATTAACAATCAAATTGCCCCCCTGTGCGGTATGGGCCCCACGGTGAGGAAACAAGGCAGGGACGGAGGCAGAATGGTTCGAGACTGGCGATACCAAAATATGCATGGTGATGTTACTTAATATACACAATGTATTTCATTCATGAAAGATTTTTTAGCTTCATGCACATAGCAGGGTAGGCAGATAGAACAAGGAAACGTAGTGTTAAGACACTCCGTTCTATTAAGATTTCCGTTCCCGACTTTCCGCTGAATTGCGTGCTGAGTGCCGAAATTCAACGCGCATTGATGAATCGCGCATTGCCTTATTCATGAAAGTAGTAATAATTATGTATATAGAATTTCTTCCTTAGTAGTAACAAAATTGATATATTAATTTAAATCTATATACCGCGTAGCAGTGTAGACAGAGGGAACCTGGAAAGGTAGTGTTAAGACACTCCGTGCTCTTAAAGTTTTCCGTTCCTAATTTGCGCTGAATTATTGTTGTATGTATGGCATTGTGTACTGAGTGGTTGGGTGCTTGTTACCAGAGCGAGGAAATGAAAATCTTAAATAATAATTATTACAAATATTTATAATTGTCTTTTCCTGAAGTGGCAATCGAACCCACAATCTGCCATTGTTACAATTGCACACTTATGCCTCTGCGACACGACTGGCCTTTAGAATTACACATAGACTTCAATAATTTTTTTTTACAACTTTGTCTAATTTGGATATAATATTCTTATAATTTAAATAATTATCTAGTATTTTACATTCTTGGGTCTACTGATTTTTTTACACACACTTTTGACTAAAATCTCACGTCCAACAGTTATCCAGTGAAGTATTTATATACACGCTTATAAAAAAATACAGGGTAGTCAGAGAGAGAGAATGTTAAGACACTCCGTTCTCCAATCTTCGCCCGAATTTCACACATTACGTGTTGAGTGACGAAACTCAATGCTACATTTTGTCTTATCAGAGTGAAGAAACGAGAATGATCTATTATAAATAAAATATTCCGTCGAGTGAATTGAAGCTACATTAACTTACATTTACAATCAGACGTTGTTCCACTGCGCCACGATGGCCTCTTACACTTATTTTTTTTAGTCTCGCGCTGTATCCCGCACATAGCACGGTAGCAGGTAGGTAGGGGAACCAGAGAATCTAGTGTCAAGACACTCCGTTCTCTTTCAACACTTCCGTTCCCTACTTTCCCCCGAATTGAGGCATTGCATGCTGAGTGGCACAACTCAACGCCGCGCTCTGCCTTGTTACCAGAGCGAGGAGATGAAAATACTATATATTATTTAATACTTTCATTTCCTGGAGTGGGAATCGAACCCACAACCTGTCGCGTTTTCATTGGCACGTATGTACATGTACCTCTGTGTCTCGACATACCTCAAATGCTTATGTGTAGACATACATAGTAATTCCCTCACAGACTATAATCTGTCAAACATTCTTATCTTATATATAAATTGAAATAAATTAGAAGTACATGTCTTTAATGAGATCGTACCGCGTACGTAAGAGAAATGAGCTATTTAAAATATAAATAACAATTAAAAAAATAAAAATTAAAAAAAAAGTGATAAAATTTAAAAAACAAAAAACATTATATCCGTGAAAAAGTTGTGAAGTGAAGTAACAATGAAATATTACGGGATATTTAAAGAAAACAGCAAAATTAATCAAATATTATGTGCTGTGCTAAGTAAGTTTATTATAAAGGTAGTTGATTGAACTTAAGATAAGTGTTAAATGTACTTTTAGGAAAGATATTAAATTTGAATGTGTCGGGACTCGAACCCGCGCCTCTTGGAAATCGTCCAAGTGCTCTGGTAATAAGCCATATGTTATATCAAGCTAATTTGAAATTCCTGCCTGGAATTCGGGTGGAAAGCATCGAACGGACTGTCTTCACATTAGGTTTACTTTGACTACCCTACTATAAGAGATAAAGGATGAAGCAGTTTTTTTTGATACAACTTAATTTTGTTGTTAGCACCTCTGTAGAGAAACTGTGTTTTCTTATACTTTTTTTTTAACTTCACGCTATATCCCGCATAGAGCGGGGTAGGCAGAGGGAACCAGAGAACCTAGTGTTAACCCTTTCCACTCCAAGGCTGTTTTTGTTTTTATTCCACCAGCTCCACGCTAAGATTACTTTTTTAAGTTTTAGTGTTTTCTGTGTATTTTGTAAGAAAAACGATTTTTTTTTATTTAAAAAACTTTATTTTATGAATAATTACATGATACTATATTATAATTCTTAATTTTAATCTTTATAATCCCTTTTAGTATGGTATTTTTCAGTGTCGAGTGACACTCGACAGTGGAGTGGAAAGGGTTAAGACACTCCTTTCTCTTTCAACATTTCCGTTCCCTACTTTCCGCCAAATTGAGGCATTGCGTGTTGAGTGGCGGAACTCAACACCGCGCTTTGCCTTTTTACATTTCTTGGAGTGGGAATCGAACCCACAACCTGTCGCGTTTACAGTCGCACGCTTGTGCCTCTGCGCCACGACAGGCGTTTTCTTATCCTAAATGTATGAAACACTTTTAACAACCTTTTTTTGTCTGAGGGAAGAAATGAAAATAATTTGAATATAATATTCACCCAAGTGGGAATCGAACCCGCAAGTAATTGCTTCTTTGTATACGCTACTTGTAGTTATTAAAACTAGTTTCCTATTTTAATTCAAGTGATAGATATATGTAGTTGGAACTTTAAAGATATTTTGATGTACAATATCATAAATATCTCTTTTTGAAATTGTAAAGTTGGTAAATAAAAAGCATTTTATTATTGTTTTCACAATATGTACGAGTATATATATATAATGCCTGTCGTGGCGCAGAGTGTTGAGCTGAGTTCCGCCACTCAACACGCAATGCCTCAATTTGGCGGAAAGTGGGGAACGGAAATGTTGAAAGAGAACGGAATGTCTTAACACCAGGTTCTCTGGTTCCCTCTGCCTCTGAAGTTGAAAAAAGGGAAACAACAGTAAACAACAAAATAAAAAAACATTAGCTTTTTGTAGAATTTAGTTTAGATTTCGACTATAATATTTTTAACTTCACGCTGTATCCCGCGTATAGCAGGGTAGGCAGAGGGAACCTGAGAAACCAATGTTAACACACTTCGTTCCCTTTCAACAATTCCGTTCCCCACTTTCCGCCAGATTGAAGCATAGCGTGCTGAGTGGCGGAACTCAACGCCGCGCTTTCCTTGTTACCAAACCCAGAAAATAAAAATACTTCATTTCCTGGAGTGGGAATCGAACCCACAACCTGTCGCGTTTACAGTCGCACGCCTGTGCCTCTGCGCCACGACGGGCGTTAATATTCTTTATTTTATTATTATATATTTATCAATATTCTTGTTACAGTAAACTTGCCAGTACTATCATACGGCGCGAGTATAGGATGGATGTCACCAATGTCATTGCTGCTGCAGTCCGAGGACTCACCAAGAGGAACTCCTTTAACGGATACTGAAGTAATGAACATATAACAGTTTCTAATGTTACGAACTAGGCTCACCGTTTTCTTACTAAATCTTTTTTAATGCTAAGCTTAAATTAAATATGCTAAGCTTAAATAAAATTGTAAATAAACCAAAAAGTATTCATTTGTTAATCAATATTTATTTTGTCGCCTTCAAAATAGGTCCCATTTGATGCAGTACACATGTGCCAACGCTTCTTCCAATCTTCGAAACATGTTTTATAAGCACTTTCCAGGATCTTTTTTAGCTGTCGCGTCGAATTCTTTTTTATGTTTTCAATTGACTCATAATGGTGTCCTCGGAGTGGCAATTTGAGTTTAGGGAACAGGAAAAAGTCGCCCGGAGCTAGGTCTGGTGAGTACGGTGGTTAATATATAATCATTTCCCTGATGAGGAATCGAATCCACAACCATGCCCTTATTTATACATATAGACTAGCTGTATACCGTGACTTCGTTTCCATGGTTTATAAAATCTAAAACCCATTTTTCTCAGTTTTCTTTGGAGAACTTCGAAAGAATCTTATCATAGTCCTCCGCTACTCTCCTCATGGCAAATTCCAGCCGTCTATGACCAGTTTCGCCTGTACGTCATCTGTCAGTCACACAGTAACGCAACTGTTTCATATATATGTACTAGGGGCCGCATTAACGCGTTAACAACGCGTTGTGTTGGCAATGTGCATGTAATTTTACACGAAAGTATATATAACATTTGCTTTATTAATTTTACGCGTTTGTAATGCTTTGAGTAAACCAAACTTCGTTCTCCTCCGTCCTCACAGTTGTATTAATTTTTGTTGTTTGTAGCATTAATATAAAAGCAGCTTCACGCTTTATGGCGTATAGCAGGATAGTGAGAGTGTATCTAGTGTCTGGACACTCCGGACGCATTCCACCAGAATATGAAACATTTAAATCGGCGAGTAAATATAAAGACGGTTCAGTTATACGTATTTTATTTTTTCAACGAACAGAGTTTCCACTTAGTGCACAAATGAGAATGACTTTCAAAATGATTTGCAAACCTTTTCAAAACATTTTCCCCACTACAAAACAAAAGCGAGGCACGTTAGAGTCAATTGACGATCTATTTTAATCTTTTATTAATTAACATTTACATTTCTAATTAATAATATACACTAATTATTTTAATAAATAATCAACACAATACGAAGGCTCACATGGCTTGGCATGGCTTGGCTCGGCACGGAATATGGCAGGCTTAGCACATGGCGGGCTGGCATTACAATTGTGTTGATTAATGGAACGTATCAATAAATAAATAGAAAACAGCAAAACGTACATATAGCACGATTCTCATCGACTTGTTGAGTTGTTGAAAATTTGGAAATGAGATAATGAAAAACAATATACCATGAATTTCTATAATATTTTCGTCCAGATCAGATCTATATAATATATCGGCTTACCTCTATGTATACCGGGTTACCTGTATATATTGGCTTATCTATATATACTGGCTTACTTATTATTTTTTATTTATTTATTTATTTCAAACATTTAGCAGCACATCTAGAAACAATTTTGTACGATTACAACCGCATTACTATAAAACTGTGTCTTATTAACAATAAAGTAATGAAGTTGTAAATATATTAATAAAATAACTTAAAGCGAGATAGTAATAATAAATTAAAACAAATAATATACGAAGTGACAACAGTAAGGAATTACAAATTAACAAAAAGGTTTTGTGTGTATGTAAGGGTGTGTGTAACTTATACAAAAATTTCACCCTCTGCCACTGATATAAAGCTATTCAAACATTTTAGGTATCATGGATGGCAGCTATCGCCTACTTAGTGGCTATACCTGCGAACTCATTGATTGCAATGTTCATGGACAAATATGGGAGGAAATTGGCACTCCTTTTAATGTCTCTGTCAGGCGCTGTAAGTATTAATGTATTGTATAATGCGTGAATATATTTATAAATCGAAAATTCATATTTTATTAGAGTACGCAATTTGATGTTTTTTTCTTTTGTGTAAATTTTATTCTCATGTTGAAACTTGAACTTAGTTATATTTTACCTGAATATACAAATTTGAATCATTATTAATACTTATTTAAAAAATTGAATATGGAAGTCGACTTATTAATCTATTCACGCCTGCAACGCAATTATTACACCTGGACTCAGTGCCCAGTGGCGGAACTGAACACCGCGCTTTGCCTTGATACCAGAGTGAGGAGCTTATTTATTTATTTTAGTTTTTTCATTTTTTTTAACTTCATGCTATATCCCGCATATAGCAGGGTAGACAGAGGGAATCTGAGAAGCTAGTGTTAAGACACTCCGTTCTGTTACGAGAATTCCGTTCCCCACTTTCCGCCGAATTGAGGCATTGCGTGCTGAGTGGCGGAACTCAACGCCGCGCTCTGCCTTGTTACCAAACCCAGGAAATGAAAATACTACATTTCCTGGAGTAGGAATCGAACCCACAACCTGTCACGTTTACAGCACGCTTGTGCCTCTGCACCACGACAGACGTCAGTTCCTTATACTCAATAATTAATTATTATTAAAAAATTAACAATTTTTTCATACATTTGTTTCTAGGCAAGTTGGGTCTTATTACTAATATCAATAGATGTATGGGCGCTAGTGTTGTCCCGGTCTCTTGTGGGTATCATCATGGCGGGGTCCTACGTCATATGTCCGATATACACTAAAGAGATAAGCGACAACACTATCAGAGGAGCTTTAGGATGCTTTGTAAGTATAAGTTATATGTTTCGATTTAGTGTCAATTTCACTGTATTTTTTTATGTGTATGTATTTTCTAGCTTCACGCTGTATCCCGCGTATAGCTGGGTAGGCTTAGGGAATATTTCCTGGAGTGGGAATCGAACTCACAACCTGTCGCGATTGTAGTTGCACGCTTGTGCCTCTGCGCCACAGGTGTTAATAATTTATTTTGAATTTTATGATAGTCTATGGTTGTAGCTAAACTGAGACTGGGTCAAATCAAGACTGAGTGTGAAACGCATTTTTGAATATCGAAATATACTCGATTATTCGAAAACAGATTAATTTATAAAAATGGAGGTATCAACAAAAAAGAACACCGACTTCAAAACAAACGCACTAAAAAGTAAAATTATTACAAATAACTCAAAAACTACTTGTATGATTTTAACTAAATTCAAATGAGACCACATCAAACACTAGCTATCATATAAAAAAGGATCATTAAAATTATTTCACTTAGTAAAAAGTCATGAGGTTACAAACATAAAAAATACAATCGAGTTGATCGCCTTTTTTTTTCAAAGTCTGTTAAAAATCAAAAATGATATTATTTATTTTTTGATACCTTTAAAGGGTTAATAACACACTTAGGAAACGAAAAACATATTTAACGAACGAACCGAACCGAATCGAACCCGCGCCTCTGGGAAACCGTCCAAGCGATCTGACCGCTAAGCCATGCGTTCTACATCCGGCTGCGTCTAAATTCTTATACACTTGTTACAACTCATTTATGTTATTAGCATCTCTGTAGAGAGATTTTTACAAATTTCTGCTGCCCAAAGATTATTTCTATGAAACAATTGTTTGGCAAGAGAGAAAGCTTAAAGTTTTAATCACACACTTAGGAAACGAAAATTATAAAATTTCCTGTCGTGGCGCAGAGGCACAAGCGTGCGACTGTAAACGCGACAGGTTGTGGGTTCGATTCCCACTCCAGGAAATGTAAAATTTAGTATTTTCATTTCTTGGGTTTGGTAACAAGTAAAAGCGCAGCGTTGAGTTCCGCCACTCAACACGCAATGCCTCAATTCGGCGGAAAGTTGGGAACGGAATTGTTGAAAGAGAATGGAGTGTCTTAACACTAGGTTCTCTGGTTCCCTCTGCCTACCTAAAAGAAAAAAAAATCTAAAATTGTTTTTCGTTTCCTAAATGATATTATTTTTCTAATTTAGTAATATATTTTCAGGTAATTCTATTCCATACATTAGGTAACTTGGCACTATATATTTTGGGAGACATACTGAGTTATACTACTGTGCTATGGATATGCTTGTCAGTGCCTATCATACATATGGTCTTGTTCGTGTTCATGCCTGAATCACCTTCGTATTTGATGAAAAAAAGTAAAGTTGGGGTAAGTTTGAATAATTACTATTAAAGCTTATGTTAAGTAAGGCTTTTTCTCTTTGTTTCTTTAACTTCACGCTGTATCCCGCATATAGCATTTTTTTTTTGTGTTTAATAGAATTGTGATCTTTATGAATATTGGTTTCCCATGAAAATTAGATTTATTTTCCCATCGTTATGTTATTATTAGGTCCGGACACACATGCAATTTTCGGTTTTTTAAGAAATGGGTTAAATTTGTTAATTTAGAAAAAAAAACTATTAACTTATCTCGAATATTTATTTTCTAGAAGTTTCGTTCAGTTCAAATATATTTTATTTAATTTACTATAAAAATCCTAAGATAATATCTTGGTGACGTGGAGGGGTTTGATGGCAGAGTATCGTGCCATTCGCCGTGACGGCAATCCAGCTAATTTTACTGCTAGAACGCGTAAATATATAATAATTGTAATATTGTAATATATTATTTTCTTTTCATGTAAGGAAGCAACCAAAGCAATCGCCTGGCTCCGATGCATAAGTACAGACGACAGCCAAATTCAAGAGGAACTGAAAATAATAAACAATGAACTGAAGAACGACAATTCAAATAAATTCTTGCTTAAATCCATATGTAAGTTTTTTGAAATTTTAAAGTGTTAATCATATACTCAGGAATCGAAAAACATTTTGGCTACATTGTTTGGGCGGGAAATGTTGGAAAAGAACGGAGTGTCTTAACACTAGGTTCTTATGTTCCCTCTGCCTACCCTGCTATATTCCGCATATACAGCGTGAAGCTAAAAAAAAACAATTTTAGAAAACGTATAAAAATTTGCGAGCGCCAGGACACAAACCCGTGCCTCTTGGAAACCATCTCAAGCGCTCTGACCACTAAGCCATCCGAGCTTATCCATCTGTGTTGAAATTCTTATTCGCTTGTTACAACTTATTATCTATTAATATTTTCTAAAAATATTTTTATATGTAAGTTCCATAGAAACTTTCAAGTTCACGCTTTATCCCTAGCGGGGTAGTCAGAGGAAACGGAACGCCAAACGCTACGGTCATATACGGCATATTTCTTTCGCCTTGTCCTCTACATGCATGCCCTCCGGGGGGTTCTCATGCTTCTTACGTGAGCTTCCTCCAGTATCATTGATACTTTGTTCTCGAAGGTCAACCGAGGTCTCCCGCTACCCCGGTCTATTAAACAAAGGGCGATGTTGAGTTGCGTCACTCAAGACAAGATATATCGAATTTGAGCGGATAGTAGAGAACGGAGTATTTGGACACTAGAATTTGGTTTTCTCTGCCTACTTTACTTTGTATGAAGCTGAAATTTTCCTCTATTAGATTCATGTTTGCTCATCTATTTTTATATCAATTACTTTTAAATGATAAAGTAGACTTGTTTCTTATCTGATAATTTTTAAGTCCCATTTGTAGGCAGGTTCATATTCAGATAATATTTATGTAATAGTATATTGTAAATATGTTCCTTATCTTCTTACGCAAAGTACAGGTTAAGCCCCGTTAACCAACATGTAAAGCGACTTCAAAAAAGAAGGTTATCAAGTTGATTGCTTTTTTATGTGTGCTACCGCATAACCTTTTACTGGTAGAATCTTTTTCAAATTTTAATTTTAAGGTTACGTATAAATTGATATTGTGCCAAATTTCATGTGATAAAAAGGGTATCGAAAAAACTAGAGTCCCCGCTGAAGCGTAAACAGTGCGTTGCCTAAGTAACGAGTATATCAGTTCATTCAAAACTTCGAGTGTGCGGTAGTGTAAAATTTAATTTATTAATTTAATTATTTCTGATACATATTTTTTCCCTGTGAGGGGACGGGGTTAGAATACAGTACGGCGGGTATCCAAGTAGTTTGGTGGTAGGAGGTTCAAAATCATGTCAAAGATGACCCGCCAAATAACTTATGATGTGTTCTGCTTCGATGGCGTGTAAGCCAGGCTTTCCCCTTTTCCACCCATCCTTTCCCAAAAATGTGATGGTTCCGATAGCGGACTACTACATTGTCCTCCCCTTCCATCTGTATCCTCTACAAAATTAGCAACGCATCTACAACATCTCTGGTGTTGCAGATGTTCATGGGCGAAAGTAAGAAAGGTCTATCTGTTTAGTTTTAATAAAAAGGGTATTTTTTCTTCAACTTTTTTTCTTTCACTTATTAATCTATATAGATAATAACTTACTAACATTTTTTTAATTTTATTTTCAGTTACCGATAGCACTCTAAGGAAGGCCTTCGAAATATCAATGGTAGCTACAATGGCCAGAGAGGTGTGTGGTGCAGTACCAGTACTAAACTTTGCAGGGGAGATATTCACTTTGGCCGCGTCTGATGGTGGCTTAATTTTAACTCCCAACCAGCAAGCCATGTTACTTGGGGCCGTACAGGTCGTGGGTTCCGTTATTGCTTCGAGCGTTGTCGAAAAATCTGGAAGGAAGGTAATTACAATATATGATTAGAGAAAAAAAAAACATTATTCAAATGAAACCCCTGTCGTGGCGCAGAGGTACAAGCATGCGACTGTAAACGCGACAGGTTGTGGTTTCGATTCCCACTCCAGGAAATGGAATCTTTCATTTCCTGGGTTTGGTAACAAGGCAAAGCGCGGTGTTGAATTCCGCCACTCAGTACGCAATGCCACAATTAGGCGAAAAGTGGGGGAACGGAGTGTCTTAACACTGGGTTCCCTCTGCCTACCCTGCTATATGCGGGATACAGCGTGAAGCTATGTATGTATGTATATGTATTACACAATTATAACATTTTCAGCCGCTGCTCTTCCTGTCGTCTCTTGTATCCGGACTGAGTATGTGCGTTCTCGCAACATGGTTCGTGTTACAAAGTTTTAAGATGTACGCGCCATCTTGGATACCTTTGTTCACATTGTGTCTATGCATCTTCTGCGACGCTTCCGGTATCCAACCCATGTCTATGGTAGTGGTGGGAGAGATATTCAGTTTTAAGGTAATTTTGGATATAAATAGTTTAATAATTTTGGAATTCTTCGCTTTGCTTTTGCGGTATTGTAGAGAAAAAATGATAGAATGTCAAGATATTCTGTTCTCCAATTTCTGCCAGAAACTGGGACGTTACTTGTTCTTATCAGAGCAGAGATATGAAATTAATTATTATAATCTTTCCCCGGAATGGGGAACAAACCCGCACCCAATTGCGTTTACAATCAGAAGATGACATTACGTCACGTATTGAAATTTTAACGTAGCAGGATTCGAAGTCGTGCCTCTTGTTTGTCTAAGCGCTCTAACTGCTAAGTCATACGTTCATATCCAGATACATCTAAATTCTTATATGCTTGTTACAAATTGTTGGCATCACTGTAGAGATTTTTACAAATTGTCACTAGCCAAAGATAATTTCTAAAGACAATCGCTTAAATGTTCTAAAGCATAATTTTTAAACGATTTGTTTAACATTTTTGAGTTGTGTGTGGTCTGTGTGTTAAGAGGTGCGGGTTCGAGTCCTGGTGCTTCCAAGTTTTTATATGTTTCTTACAAATATTATGTTTCTCCCTCACTCTTTTCAACAAGGTATTTCTAATTTTTTTCAGTATCGAGGCACTGTCATGGCAACAGCAATGTCTTTCTGTTCTCTTGCTGATTTCTTCCAACTGCTATTCTTCAAGCCCCTCGCTAACGCTGTTGGTATATACGTAGCATTTTTCTTCTTCGGAGTCGTTTGCTTACTCATGGCAGTATATGTGTTATGGGTGATACCGGAAACGAAGGCTAGGTCTTTAGAAGATATTTATATGGACTTAGGTATGAAAAAGAAGATAAAAGGAGGTTCAGAGGAGAATGAAGTAAATGAAAATAGAGCTCGGGATGTTATTTAAAGAGAAAGGAAGAACAAGTGTTGTTTGGTAAAATGATTGTATTGATATATCGATATTGTGGCTGAAGAAAGTGTTCAAATGTCACTTGGGTAATACTTGGTAGTGTAAAAAGTATGTTTAAGTGTGAATTATGTTTGATATTTGAAAATGATCGTTGAAAAGAGATATATATTCTAGAAAGGAGCCATTGTTATTTTTGTTTGTTGTACTTCTTGGTTTGAAAACTTAATTACAGAATGTCTTTCTACTTTATAAAAAAAGCTGACTTAATATAAATCAGCTTTTTACAAAAGCGTAAACTTGGTGCACTATCATCCACAGATTATAAAATCATTTTACATCATTGACACTGTCGCCATAGAACCAAAATCTTTTTATAATATGCCATTGATACTAATACTTATTGATAACCAAATGTGTTCAGTAACAAGTGTGTGTAGTGCAAGTAATATAGGTAACTAACCTATTTTAATTGATAATAAAAATAAAAGTTTTAACACGAATGCCAGTTTTGACGTATATTATATGATTCTTAATGCCAGGTTAAAAACATTGCATCACACAGGATATCGATAGAACTATTTTTAATATTACATAGTTATTATAAAACGATTGTAAAAATGATAATGATTATTAGTTTTATATTTTTTTTAGTTGTAAGACATGTTTTGTATTTCAAATTTCATTTTATATTGAAATAAAAAAAAATTTATACATGATTCTTTTTATTTTTACAAAAATACTAAATATTAATAAGTACCTTTAAAATCAATGTATATGATTGTAAAGTCAATTAACCCGTATTTTTATTTATTAGAATTACTTTTGTTATTACTTTTGGCTTTGATGCACAGGTAGTATCTTTCAGATTCAATAAAAAAAATTGTTTCAATGAATATTTTTCACATATCTTGTTGATTAATAAGAGCAATACAAAAATTTTATATTTACTTAATTATAATAAATAATAATCAGACAAATTAATATTTATGGCTCTTAGTTACTCGAGATTATTATGAATTTTATTTTTATACGCTTACGCTTATCCGAATAAAAGTTATCAGCTGTTGTCATGTCATAATCAGATGTACCTGTCAATGTCAAACACTAAAAGGTTATGTTTGTTTTAGTCAAAATTTAAACGCAACGAGAAGTCTTATCTACATTTTTCTATTAACTTTATTGTAATTAGAATCAAAAGTCCATTATTAGCTTATATAACCGACATTTCCTTTTTTTATTCGCCTCGCAAATACGCGCAATGACGTTCTATTTTGAGACAGAAAATATTTATGAGATGGATTGTGGCCAAAGGTTACATTTCTGATGAGTTTGGATATAGCATAAGCAATACATTAGATGTAGACCAACCCTCCGGTTGATATGGATGAATTTAAAATAAGAGCCGGTGAGAAAATTGGAGCCCTCCATGTAAGTCATATTATACTACAATTAAATTCTGGCTCTTCAGGGTCAACCCACTTCAATTGTAAATATATTGTTTATTTAATATTTACGTGTAATGTTTTATTTTATTTGTGGATTTTGTATGTTTGTTTGTCATGTTATCCTATTAATAGTTGGCCCTGAAACTTATGTAATAGCGCATTCAGCCAAGAATTTTTAAAATTGTTGTGCTAGGTCATGTTATTTATTGTTGAGTGTGCTAAATTTGGCATAGTAGTATATTTCTTCCTTTTTTTTTGAATATTCATATCCCAATTCACTTTCTAGTTTTTATATGTGTGTATAAGAATTTAAAACAATTCTTATTACTGATTATATATCAATTTGCTTAATATATTTAAAACAGAAAGAATGTTACAAACTTATTCAACACACACAATCATTTTTATTAAAATATTTTTTTTTTACATATATACAATAAATATTAATAAATTTCATTACAATATTAAGCAATATGCAATATTTTTAAAAGTTTTTTTTTTTTCGTTGTGATGAATTCAGATAACAATATAGACTCATTGATCCCTAGTTTGTTTTAAAAAATATATTAAGTATAATTATGCATATAATATAATATATTTGCCAGGAAGCCGCTGTGGTAGCCGCTAGTAGTGGTAGAAACAGAGTGTACGATGTTCTAGATCAAACTGCTGAGGCTATAAGGAAGGTAAATATTTTAAACTTATAAATGTTTAAAAAATAACAAGTAAAAACTATTCTTAGTATAAGATAAAAATTATTAATGAAAATTAATGTAATTGTTCAAAAGTGTGGGGTACATACATACATACATAGCTTCACGCTCTATCCCTCATATAGCAGGGTAGGCAGAGGGAACCTAGTGTTAATACACTCCGTTCCCCACTTTCCGCCAAATTGAGGCATTGCGTGTTGAGTGGCGAAACTGAATGCCACACTTGCTACCAAACCCAGGAAATGAAAAAATCGGTTTCCTGGAGTGGGAATCGAACCCACAACCTGTCGCGTTGACAGTCGCACGCTATCGATATTAAATTATAAAAATATAAAACCTTTTTTAATTATCATTGCTCAAATCAACTTAAAACTAACATTTCAGCTTCGCGAAGCATTCGCAGACTTGTGGCACAATGATTTAGTAGCGGAAGGCAGAGCTAGGGCTTCAGCGTGGGCCCATGAAGCGGCGCGCCGGATACAGGAGGGTGCTCCGCCCCTGTCCCCTATGATACTGTACCAGGAGCTCGTCGCTTTGTTTAAAGATCATAGTAAGTATATGTGGCGGAGCGTCCATATAACATGATTCCCATCGGCTTACCTTTTGTAAATTACAATAAAGGTCTCCAAGAAATGTGGGAGTGAAATTGCAATAAAACAAACTCAATGAAAATGTGAGTGCTAAAAAAAGGATGCCAGGAAAATGTGGGAAAACATAACATTCTATACCGTCACCCATATATCGTATACCGGCTAACCTTTATGTACCGGCTTCCCTAAATGTCCTTTAAATGTGATAGGTTGTGGGTTCGAATCCTATTCGGAAGAATGATTTTTTTTTCAGCTTCCCACTTTATTCCATATAATTAGACAGAGAGAGCTTAGTGTAAAGACTCTCCGTTCTCCACTTTTCTGAAACAACCTGAATTTGAGACTAAGCATACTAAGTGACTTTCAAATCACGCTTTGTCTTACCATAGCGGAGCATGAAGTTAAAATGAATATAATCAAGTTAATAAGAATTGTATACGTTTTCTAAATATGTGTTTCGTTTCCTAAGTGTGTGATTAACACTTTAAAAATGAATATAATCATCATTATTTTAAGTAGTTTGGTGGTAGGAAGTTTCGTCCTCCGTCTGGCTCGCGATCACTATCATGTCAAAGACGAACCGCCAAATATCTGTATGATGTGTTCTGATTCGATGGCATGTAAGCCAAGTTTTCCTCTTTCCCACCCATCCTTTCCCCAATATGTGGTGGTTCCGATAGCGGACTACTACATTGTCCTCCCCTTCCATCTGTATCCTCTAGGTTGGCAACGCATCTACAACATCTCTGGTGTTTTAGATGTTCATGGGCAAAGGTAACTACTTACCATCAAGTGGTCCTTTAGCTCGTTTGTCATCCGTTATCCATAATAAAAAAAGAAAAAAAAACAAAAAGTAGGTTCGAACTCTCAATCTCCGCTTTTACAGCAAGTCGCTGTACCACAACGTATCCTCCAAAATTTGAGACATTGCGTGTTGAGTGGCGGAACTCAACGCCGCGCATTGTAATGCTACAGGGGGAAAATGATATTAATTTAAGTAAGAAGGATTATATTTAAATTATTTTCTATTATTATTATTATATTTATTTTCTATCTATTTCTTTGCTTTAATAAGACAAAACGCGGCGTTAAATTACACTACTTAACCCACAATTACTTTGAATAGGTCTGTTTGAATTCTGTACAATAAAATTGTTTTCTTTCAGTGTGGCGTCGTAGTATGATAATTTTTGTATGCGGTACCGTAGTGGGTGGTGGAGCGGGATTAGTGATAGGGCTCCGAGCCGGGACCAGAGCCCCGAGTGGGCCTCATGCGAGAGCACTACATACACAAACTGACCAGACTGTAATATTGGTGGAAGATGCTGTGTCGCCTGGTGAGATGAATCATATATTAGAGCTAAGCTAAGGTACCTCGTGAATGTAAAAAAAATTTTGTACTGGTAAAACATTAATTAATTTAGAATTTTAAAGTAAATTATGCATTTTAAATATTTTTTAAGTACATACTTAGGATGAGAAACATATTTGTAGAAAAATAACGCACGTAAATACGTGTAAAAATTTTTGGACGTAGCAGTATTCGAACCCTTACCTCTCGTTAACCATCCAAGTTTTCTATCCAATTAAACTATACGTTCAAGAAGCTATTCTTAATATTACACAAAATCTTTATAAATTGTATATATTCCCTTGTATAAGCTATATTACTGTAAAGTTTCATCAAAAACCGTTTAGCAGTTTTCGCCTGAATAACAAACATACATACATATATTTTCTTATTAATTATATATAATTTTTATACTAAATAGTTTTTTCTTCATTCAGGGGCAGGTTTCGGGGAAATTTTAGTTCGCGTGCAAGCGTTTAGTGTAACTTGTACCGACCGCTCAGTCCTTAGAGGGAGGGGTTCGGCTTTGAGGTCGTTGGTTACAGGTTCCCATGTGACCGTTGGTAGAGGATTTGCGGGTAAGATAATTATAATTTATTATTTATTTTACCTTTTTCCTATAGCAGGGTTGTCAGAGAAGATAGTGTTAATACACTACGTTTTTGACTTTTCAACTGAAGTTAATATTGCGTGTAGAACGGCGGTTAAAACATTGTATTTTATTAGAGTGAGAAATTAAAATAATTTAAATAATAATAAATATTTTCGACTGATTAGGAGTCGAACTCACAACTACAAGTTGTTCCACTGCACCATTATAGCTTCATATATTTATACATTTCATTTGTTCATATTAATTTATTATAACTAGTGTTGACGCGTTAACAACGCGTTGCTATAGGCCTCTATATAAATGTACAGCTCTGAGGAATGTACTAGTGTTGTGACAGACGGGTTATTGAAAATGTATCGATAATTTACACTAAATAAAAGTTATACTTACATACACAGCTTCACGCTGTATCCCGTATATAGGAGAGTAGGCAGAGGGAACCTAATGTTAAGACACTCCGTTCCTCACTTTCCGCCAAATTGAGGCATTGCGTGCTGAGTGGCGGAACTCAACGCCGCGCTTTGCCTTGTTACCAAACCCAGGAAAAATTCCATTTCCTGGAGTGGGAATCGAACCCACAACCTGTCGCGTTTACAGCCACACGCTAGTGCTTATGGCGTTAAATAAATCAATTTATACTTCTTTAAAAGTTATTCATCTTAGAAATTTTCAGTTCTTTTTTGCATTTACTTGTCTTTTAATTTCCACCAATAAGCTATTTTCGGATCATAATAGAACGGAGTTTCTTAACACGTTGGTTCTCAGGTTCCCTCTGTCTACCCTGCTATATGCGGGATACAGCGTGACACTAAAAAAATATTTTTATTTATATATATTTATATTAAAACAGGTATAGTCCTAGATGTAGGCCAAGGGGTAACAGAATTAGAAATGGGAGATGAAGTATGGGGATGTATAAGCGAATGGAACGGAGGGGCGGCGAATGAATTACTTGCCATAAGAAGGTATGTTTAGTTTTTTTAAAATCAAAATATTCTTTATTCAAATAGGCTATTACAAGCACTTTTGAATCGTCAATTTACAAAAGATGTCAGTCGTGTCAGTCCTAACGGAAGCTACCACCGGCTCGGAAGGCAGATCTGCTGAGAAGAGCCGGCAAGAAACTCAAGTTGCTCTTTTCAAATAAAATTTTATAATAAATTTACAGCAACGATAAGCCTCCCGAACGAGTATCAAAAGCATTTAATTCCACACATTAACATCTGTATAGTATTATTGGACAGAATAATACTTTCCTTAATAAAGTAATTTATACATCTAAATTCATGACGAACTTTGATAATTACCACTTGCGACGTCTTAGACCCATTTGCAGACTCATTATCTAAATTTAAAATAATTTCTAAGTGCTGCGTGCGACTGTAAACGCGACAGGTTGTGGGTTCGATTCCCACGCCAGTAAATGTAAAGTTTAGTATTTTCATTTTCCTGGATTTGGTAATAAGGCAAAGCGCGGCGTTGAGTTACGCTCAATGCCTCAATTCGGCGGTAAGTGGGGAACGGAATTGTTGAAAGAGAACGGAGTGTCTTAACACGTCGGTTCTCAGGTCCCCTCTGTCTACCCTGCTATATGCGATACAGCGTGAAGTTAATAAAAAATCTTAGATTTTTTATTATTTATTAACATTACATTAAAATAATGAAAAAAAAAAAAAAATTTATTATAACATATTAATGTGTTAGATTAATATTCACAAATATGACAGTTTTTTGACAGTTTTATAATTACATTATTGTTTTCTTAATTATTTTATAAAAGGGTATAATGTGAATAAATATTGTACAATTTGATCGTCGCTATTTGTGGCAACACGTTTATGTTTTAGCGGGACCTCTATTATAATATATAAATTAATCAATTTACAGCACTAGAGTAAGTAAACGACCTCGTCATTTGGCGGCGGATAGTGCGGCTTCACTACCCTGGTCGGGTACGTTAGCGCTATCCGCATTGCAAAGGATACAGTACACGCCTACCAATTGTAAGGGGAAACGGTAAGTTTTGTATTTCTGTCCCGATTTTCAAAAACGTATAACAATTGGAACGCAGCGAGATTTGAACCTGCGCCTCTTGACAACTGTCGAAGCGCTCTGATGTAAAAATAGTAGATATTTACGGGAGAATCTGTATCTGTAATATAAATAAAAAAATCGCGGCCACATTAAATTATTATGCGGCCCGCGGTTTGCTCACCCCTGCTTTGTTCACCTATATAATTTTCCATTTTCAATTATACCTTTTTTGTATTGAAATTGGGAGGAATGATGAACGGAGTGTCTTAACACTAGGCTATGTCTGCCTACACTCCTATATACATACATACACACATAGCTTCACGCTGTATCCCGCATATAGCAGGGTACGCAGACGGAACCTAGTGTTAGACACTCCGTTCCCCACTTTCCGCCGAATTGAGGCATTGCGTGCTGAGTGGCGGAACTCAACGTCACGCTTTGCCTTGTTACCAAACCCAAGAAATAAAAAATACCATTTCCTGGAGTGGGACCCACAAGCTGTCGCGTTTACAGTCGCACGCTTGTGCCTCTGCGCCACGACAGGCGTTAATGAGAAGTTATTACTCCATTCTAACTTTATATTTTTGGTTATTTCTAAGATTATATATTTTTTATGTTTTTAGTGTATGCATAGTCGGCGCAAATAGTGGGGAAGGTTGTGCGTTAGTACAACTACTGACTTCGTGGGGGGCAAAAGTTACTGTAGCAGCGCCTAGACGATCTCATCGTATTCTCAAAGATTTAGGTATGTTATATTCTATATCTATACTAACTGTATCCCGGGACATTGTTTGTATAGATTTTAATATTAATAACTATGAGGACGGAATATTAGTAAGTATAATTACCTGTCGTGGCGCAGAGGCAACAAATTGTAGGTTAGTTACCCACTCCAGGAACATCAAAAGCTCTGGTAACAAGGCAAAGCACCTCCGTATTTTTTAATGTGTGTTACCGTATAACTTTACAGTACATATATATATATATATATATATGTACTTAGTAGGGGTTGCCTGGAAGAGATCACCTGTGATGGTGATAAGGCCGCCTTTACATTAAAATTGTTTTCTCTTTTTGATCTGTGTTTTATTATAATGGACATATATATCTTTGTTGATGTAAGAAAGTATTAAATAAATAAATAAATAAATAAACTTTTTACTGAGTGAACCAATTTTGAGGTTCTTATTTTATATGATAGCTAATGCTTCTCATTGCCTTTTAAATTTGGTCGAGTTTTAGAGTAATTTTGGAGTTATTCGTAATTTTAATTACATTTTATTTGAAGTCACTTTCTTTAATAGGTGCCCAGGAATTCATAGACACAGAAGGTATGAACGCGCACATCTTCCCTTCCTGGCTGCCTCTAGAGCAGTATGCGAGTCGCAGCGGCCCGTGGGACTCCGCCGTGTGCTGTCAGGGTGCTCCGCCCCCGCCGCCGCCCGCATTACTTAAGTAAATCATATTATTACAGTCAAATTATTAATTTATTTAATTTAACGCCTGTCGTGATGTAATCTTATTATCGATTTGATACGCGGTTCGATTCCCACTTAACGAAATACAAGTTTAGTATTTTCATTTCCTGGGACTGATAACAAGGCAAAGCGCGGTGTTGATTTCCGCCACTCAGCACGCAATGCCTCAATTCGGTGGAAAGTGGGGAACGCAGTGTTTTAACACTACGTTCTCAGGTTCCTCTCTGCCTACCCTCTGGGACAGTGTGAAGCTAAAAAAACATTAATGAAAAATGTCAAATTTTACAGTTTTAAAAAAAAAGTCATAATAATTGTAGCAGCTGTCTGAAAAACTGAAATTGTCGACAACGCATCTACAACATATCTGGTGTAGTAGATGTTCATGGGCGAAGGTAACCACTTACCATCAGGTGGTCCTTATGCTCGTTTGCCATCCATTATTCATAATAAAAAGAAACAAAAGCCTTGTAGGGTTCATTTCATACTCGTATATTCCTTATTGCACTTTGTAAGAACAATGAGTACAATGTAAACAGTGTTGTTGGCAAAGGTGGACTTGTCTTTAGTAGTCCAGTCCAGTTCCAGTCAACCTTTGGGTATGAGAGCAAGAGTAAACCAATTACAGGTAGAAAAGTGTACGAATCTGTATCTATA